>JAQRGA010003145.1:0-11846 GCA_029237695.1 Conchocele bisecta | reverse complement strand
TCGATCATGGCTATACATTTGATATATTAACAGACCTTTACGGAAAACCAGCATGGACGG
The DNA here is from genome assembly GCA_029237695.1 of Conchocele bisecta. Lineage (NCBI taxonomy): Eukaryota > Metazoa > Mollusca > Bivalvia > Lucinida > Thyasiridae > Conchocele > Conchocele bisecta. The sequence continues at coordinate 11,786 of JAQRGA010003145.1, read as the reverse complement.
GTTATACATTGAACTTATATTGGAGACAGCTCGGGACATGGCCCAGGAGTTTGCCGAGGCAAAATTCGAAAAGGACGAAACGGTTAAGGTAAGAGCAAGCATGCAAAACAAAACACTGCACGTCCTTGTGTATGTATGTGTACTTTTTAGCATAGTTTCAATTAATCATTGTACGGAGCCCCACAGGGGACGTAGAATTCTTGTTTTTATTAAATTAATTTGTTCCCACGAAATAACAATTCGTTCCCTCAACTTAACAATTCGTTCCCACGAATTAACAATTCGTTCCCTCAATGTAAAGGCACATGCCCACTCAGTAGGTACAAACTGTCCTTTATAGGAAATAAATAAGTGTATAATTGTGTCAGTATTCCACCAGTTCTAATCATTTAGTAATAGTTATTTTAATGATAGTGACGCGCGGTGGTATCAGGCTATTTCCATATGCAAATGAGGCATGTTATTTTTTAATTATTTATACAAATTAAATGCGTCACCTGAAAAAATAGTATTTTCAACAGATTATAAAGTATGATCATTGCACACCAAAACATAAATACAGTGAATAAATAGTAATGTCCGTTATCATTTTAAAGAAACACGAGTATCGCCCCTGATATCAGTGTGAAAATTTACGTCTGATATAAAACATATAATAATGCCAATCAGTACGTGGGGGTATGGTGAATTAATGTTTATTTTGCCAGGAAATTTCTCAGATGATGTCACTGATATCATGGTTATAAAGAACATTTTGTGCCTATTGAGTGGGCATGTACCTTTAACAATTCGTTCCCACGAAATAACAATTCGTTCCCACGGGAAAAATTGTTATATCGTGGGAACTAATTGTTAATTCGAGGGAAAGAATTGTCATTTCGTGTGAACGAATTGTTAATTCGAGGGAACAAATTGTTATATCGTGGGAACAAATCGTTAATTCGAGGTACGAATTGTTAAATTGAGTGAACGAATTGTTATTTCGTGGGAACGAATTATTTAAAAAAAATCCATGTCCCCTGCGGGGCTCCGTATCATTGCAAGTGAAATGTAGTCAATCGATCGATAAAACAAACAAATAAACAATTAATCTCACAAACACGACTGCAATAATACTGATACCATAGGCCGAATTCCGAGGTCTGAAGTCAATAATTGTGTCAACAGATGTGTATACAGGAAGGAAACATTGTAAATTCAGGACTTATATGCACGTGTAATTAAATATCCATGACAATCGTAAATATAGCATATGAACGATGGTTGCAGACTGAGAAATTAAAGAAGTTCCATGAAACAGCGGCCCCCAAGTATCTCGCTTTCCTGGAGACAGAGATAGGGGCACACGGCAAGGACGGATTTGCTGTTGGCGACTCCGTAAGGGCAGACATTATGTTAAAGTTGGGGTCCCATCTGTGAGGCACAAAATGCTCTTTGTACAGAATTAAATAAGTGTAGCACATTTTTAAATTATTTATATCAACTAAATGCGTCACCTGAATAAACATAAAGTATGATCATTGTACATCACAAAATAGATAGAGAGCAAACAATAGTTGTTTCCGTTAATGGTAAATCAATGCTTAGTTTGTCCGAAAACATATATACATGTATATAAAGTATGGACGAAAAAAAATATCTTCCTTAATCCTATATTACAAACAAGAATGTGGGAGAGCAGGTTTGATAGAATGACGCCAGTAATGATGATGTACATCCATGCCAACTGATGATGTAAAGAAGGGCTCCGTTTTTGAAGGGGTCCAAAGTCCTTGTGGGTACTTCTTTCACTGGCCCTTTCCATTAACAGGCAAAGTAAGCTCTGTGCGCGACCTCTGGAAAGATATTGGTTGCAAGTGCGGTTTTATGCCATTGGTGTTTGTGTACCATCACATACGATGGCGGTATCGTCATAGTACATAGCTATGAAGCACCTTGCACCGGCTAAAGCGAACTTCGATGTAACTTATATGACAAAAGTGATAATAAAACATGTGCAAATATGCATAACTGTCTGTTGAGATGACAGTCGTGATCAAAAGGTACATATAATCAGGAAAATAACGATATCACGAGTTTGCTCATATCATAACAAACTAAGCTATGTGTCGTTTCTTATGAAATTAGTCCACAACTTTAAAGGTGGGTGACCTCAAATATATATATAATTAAGCGGGTACCTAATTATGTAACTATCCCACATGTTTTAACATAGAAAGTGTCCATGTCTACACATTATTAACTAATATTTAAATTTCGTGTCGGTAGTGGTGATCACCAGTGTATGTACATGTGAAGAAATTATAATTAGTTTTAATTATTTAAATAAAAAATGTGTATAAACTTAATTACGACTGTTGTCGATATCTTATAAAATATAATTATTGTACACCAGAAAATGAACTGTACAAATAAATATTGATATCCGTTGAATAAATATTGATTTTTATACGCCCGTTTGAAAAAAACGGGACGCATTATGTATTCATCTTGTACGGGCGGGCGGGCGGATTGATGGATTGTAACCAAATTTGGTATACAAGTTTATCACGGCAAGCCGAAGAAGCCTATTGATTTTCCCATGAATTTCCCATGACCTATCTCCCCTTGGCGGCCATTTTTATGTTTCGCACTCTGTATCCTTGTCCACGCAATAACTCAAGTTATACTTCATCGCTCGTAACCAAATTCTTTGTACATGTTTATCACGGCAAGATGAAGAAGCCTATTGATTTTGAAAATTTTCCGATAACCTATCTCCCCTTGGCGGCCATGTTTAATTGTCGCACTCTGTATCCTTGTCCACGCAATAACTCAAGTTCTACTTCACCGATCGAAACCAAATTCGGTATACATGTGTATCATAGCAATACGAAGAAGCCTATTGATTTTGAAAAAAATCCGATACTTATCTCCCCTTGGCAGCCATGTTTAATGTTCGCACTCTGTATCATTGTCCACGCAATAACTCAAGTTCTACTTGATCGATCAATTTTAGTTCTAGTTGACGGATCGTAACCAATTTTGGTTTACATGTTTATCACGTCAAGATGAGTTATCTCCACTTGTTGACTGGCCTTGCCTCGACGGGCGTATATTGTGACCTTCGGCACTTTTGTTGTTAATATTTTGAGAACAAAAATCGGTTATCTACCCTGACCTCAAAATTATTAAAATCCGTCATTCAAATAAGGCAAAATAATGTCAATAATTGTACCGGGCAATACAAATTAATTACTATTTGTGTATTTTAATGACATATCTAATGGTTGAAACAATAACAGATAATACATATTGATGTGCTGGAACCCATCTTTAATAAATACGATATTAAATAATCAGAAATTATACAGTATACATATACTTATTGTACGAGCGTACATAAAGCTACACTGGTCACCTAACATGTTTTCCGTAGCGGTCTCATTTTTTACAACCACCAAACTGCAACAGAACTAGGAGTTTAAAGTCACAAGACACATTGACGTGATCCATGTCGAACCAACTACCAAAAAAGAGATATTTACCAAATAAATGAGACACACCATGGGATTTTGTACCTTCGGACAACTGCGTAATTTCATTACAGACCTTAACAAAAGTTATAATATTTTTCATAAATTAAGTGAAAAGTTGACCAAATTTTCAGAGTACATGCGGTCCGCATGTACTCTGAAAATTTGGTCAACTTTTACGCCATTTACGGAAATATTATAAATTTTGTAAACGTATTTCATGAAATTAGGCAAATGTCCGAAGGTACAAAATCCCATGGCGTGTCTGATTAATGAATCTATCCATTTCAGTTAACGGTTGCTGACATCATGACTCACTGTATAGAGAACTTTACGGGAACGGTGGACGTCCTGGATAAATACCCGAACCTGAAAGCCAGTCGGGCCTGGGTGGAACAGAACAAAGGCATCAGCGAGTACCTCAAGTCTCGCCCGAACACGCCCTTCTAGCCGCTGTTTGCAGATACACCACCGCATGCGCTAATCTTGTCAACATGTGTCGTCAAATTCTTTATTTCTTGATTTGTTTTGTTTATTGGTGATTAGCGCCTATCAACAGCTAAGGCCATGTAAGTCTGGGAAAACGGGTTCGATCCTGTTTAACCTGCTGCATTGTGGGGGGGGGGGGGGGGGGATACACAAATCAGAACGGAATATTAGCATCGTAGAACAAATATATTCAGCCCTGAAATTAGAATAGCCTGAGTGACATAGTGCCAGGTCCATATCACACCAGTCACTTGGCCCCTTCCCGTAAAATATGAATACGAATAATCGCAATACGTAAGGGGCATTACCAGATTTAACTGTCACATACAAAATGCCAAAGACGTATGTGAGGGCCAAACCAGGTCTCCAGTCGGAATTCCGGTAATGATGAACTCCGATCATTAAATTACCCATCGCATGCTCCCACTTGCCGCCCACTTTTATTTCTTGAATGCATTGTGCTTGAAATCAAGCAACTTGATTGCCTGAGCCTGAGCTGTTCCACAGCTCAGGCTCAGACAATCAAAGTGCTTGATTGCGAGTTGCAATTGCCGATTATAGATCTTCAAAAGCGTTGATACTCCGGGCAGGATAAACACAGTCTGTTGTGTAACCCTTTCACCATTAAACATGCATATCCATTTGGACTATTCCACTAATATCCAAAAAAGAGTATTGTTTCAAAACCGTAAATTCAATGACAAGTACTGCAGATCTGATGAGATGGCTCGTTACGAGCCAGCTCATCTGGATCGACAGTATTTGCAAATTGCATGGTCTATATAACAAGGTGTATGCTCTCGTGGTGACAACAACAACAACAAGTACTGAAACTTCCAGAAGCCCTCCGATTCAAAGTAACGTATTATTTTATTTTTTCCTTATTATGTAACGGATTTGATGAAATATGGCGCATCAAACGCGTCTTGTTAAGCTGCATATGGTGGTCTCGGTACTTTGGCCCAAACTTCTGTCCTTTTTGCGAAGAATCGATTTCCGTATCTACTGACATGGAAATCGATTCTTCATAAAAACGAAATAAGTATGTGCCGAACTCCCGGGACCACCAAACGCAGCTCATGAAGACGCGTTCGCTGCGCCATATTTCATCAAAATCCGTTACATATTAAGGACAATATCAAATAATACTACTTTGGAGTGGGCGCGTTTTCAACACTTTCAGCCATTGTTGTTGTTTTTGTAACCACGTGATCATGCACCTCATATACTGAGGTTCAAATGGTTAACGATATTTTATACACCAATAGCGCTCCCGATAAGGTGCGTATTTGCGTAAATACCCAATTAAAATTGCCAAAAAACCCAATTGAAATCAGCAGTAGTGAGTATCAAAAAGCAATGAAAAATGTGTGGTATCTTTATCATGTTACAGAAAATAATAAACAGACCAAAATCTATATGATGCTAGAGAAAATAATAAACAGACCACAAATATAGCATATTTTCTTATTTTTCCATGAAAACACATCTTGGTATTTCATTAGAATTGTCTCCAAGGAGACAATTCTAATGAAATACCAAGATGTGTTTTCATTTAGAAGAACAAACTATTCAATATTGCTGTCTGTTAATGTGTAAACAGTAGTGATATTTTATTTTACCCAATTAAAATTTTGAAATACCCAATTGCTTCAGAAATGATGGAATGACAATACTCAATTAATAATTGCTTATCTGGAGTCATGCACCAATATAAGTGTAATACCCATACATGGGCATGTATTGTGCTCTATGTTTCGCCGAACAACTAACTTTCAGCACACACAGCTCAGTTGACAAGTGATAAGACATATTGTGGTAATATCTTCTGAATGGGCTCTTTATAATATATTGGCCTAGATACAATGGAATCAGCAAAACAAAATATGTCGTGTTCCAAGTTCGTGAAGTCTCCATCTTCGTGTTTTCGGATACCTCGGTCCTTACTCGCGTGTTTTGACGTGTGCATGAAAACCCGGATGTAAATATTGACATCTGTACAGTAGCCTATTTCATCGACTCACCAAAGTATACCTTGGGCGCAAACACAGGTGACGGGAAAAAAATCACATGACGGTGTATATATAGTATATTAAAATAAATTAAAGTAAAATAAAATGTTTAAAATTGTAATTGCCGATGCAATCTATGTATTTCTGCAGGATAATGATAATTCTTAAATCAACATATGAACTTTCCACTACAATATTGACATTAGAGCCCTAAGCACATTATTTCAGTTGTTATATACGAGGTAGTGTCAGACTTAGGATAATCAGCTGTAATTCGATATTATTTGCATAATTATGTTCCAACTATGCTATTTCAGCAAGATAACAATACATGTACTTCTCAAATGAAAATGTGTACTTTCCGCCAAAATATTTACCTTATGGTTAATAAAATCGCGAAATTTGTTATGATTCGAGGTCGTGTCCGACCAAAGTTTTGAGCCTTGTGTTTCATACATGTATGTAGTTATACCGATGAAAGCCGAAATACACCAAAATGCCTGTGCCATATGTTAGGCACACCGTATGTTAGGCACACCATTTACTTTATAGGAATTAAATAAGTATATAATAGTGTAACTATTCCACCAGTTTAGAAATGACGAGTGCCGTCTATACAGACATAATCATTTGGTAATCTTTACTAACAGTGACGCGTGTTTGTATATGGCTATTTTGCTATGCCAATGAGGCAGGGTATTTAAAAAAGTTGATTTGCACAACTATTAGCCACATGTTATGCATGATTCGCTTTGTTTTATAAAGTATCATGTGTGACATGCATACACAAATGTTTATTTAACTAGATGAGATTATTATCTAGAAATAATGCCCTTGTGATTGCGTTCCTACCGTTAAACAAACTTGTTTTGATACGCTCACTCGTTTGTTTCGCGTAAGGATAAAATAATTGGTACATTATTTCACGATACTCAACTCACCTGGTTAAATTAACGGTATGTCATTCATGATTGCAATATTTATGGGAATGATGGTGGTGTGGGTCATAAACATTCTGAGAGGGAGGGATGATTGGCAATGACAATTGTAAGAATGTGGGTGAGATCTGCCAGAACAAAATGTGGCCAAATCACGGTGGGTTATTCAGAAAAATAAAGTGGGGTGGATGTGATGTAACTGCACATATTCTGCTTTATATGCAACAGGTTGCTCTATATCGTATGTAGTACAGTGTACAGACTACAACAACAATGGCGGACAGCGCACTGTAATTTCTCGCTCTGAACATTTTCCACATTTTGTGCTAATATACTACGAATCTGGACTTCAAAGTTTCATATATTGGACATAAAGTTATCATAAAGTGATACATATATACGTGTGTAATTGGTGTAACAAATAACATGGATAACGCGATGGACTATTCGGTGAATGTGCACAACAATTTCGCGCCATTAGAAGCTACCATAGAGGGGTGCACGGAGGGCGATTTCACTTTGGTACCAAATAGACGTAGACACAATAATACAACACCTGTAAACACCGCGGACTTTGTAAACACAAGTATTGATGACAAGTTTACATTGATTTACAATGATCTTCAAGAAATCAAGGACATTGAAGCGCGTAGTAGACGCAATAATCTCATATTCAGAAATATGCCCATGCGAAGGGGAGATAACTGCTTTGACATTGTGAGGATATTCCTAGAAAATGAACTCAATCTAGTGGTTATAACATGTACTTTGAACGTGCACATCCCTTCGGTTCCCCCAAGAAACATATGTATTTTAAACGTGACATTATAGTCGCGTTTCGTGATTTTTTTTTTTTTTTATTTAATATTTTTTATTATTTTTATTTTTATACAACATGTACATACAATACAACACATGTATTATTAACTAACACACTGTGACTAAAGTCGCTATGAAATGATTGCACATGCACTCATTGTACTTGAAAATAAGTTTTTAGAGAAAGAGAAGACAAAAAGAATATAGAAAAGCATAGATGGTAAAGTACAATCAGGAAGAAGGAAGAGTATCGAAAAGTATAAAATATGTCCCCTTTTGTTCACATCCGCTTGAATTGAGTTTTTTTTTTTTTTATATATATATTCGTTTACTTTTGTGAACTTAGTGTGATTGAACCTTCACTACTATGCCCAAAAAAAACATACCTATGTTTGAAAAACATCCCATTTAATGTTGTGTTGCTCAAGTTTGTCTTTTTTAGTAGCTATTAACTCTTCTCTAAATTTATCCTATATTTTAAGTAGTTTATAAACGGTTCGAAAGCAATTTCCCGGTTTTCATGTTTACATTTAACAATAAAGTATTTGGCTAATATGAGTATAAATTAAATTGTTGTCCCGCCTTGTGTGTACTTTCATCTATTCCTAAAGAATATCTTTGGAAATTTACAGCGTAAGTAAAACCTTTTTCATTCAAATAGGTACGTAACTGTGACCACATATGTTGTACATGAGTACATTCCCAAAACAAATGTTTTATAATTTCTACATACATAGAGCAAAAATCGCATAAACTACTATTAATTAGGTTACATCGAAAGAGTAATTTATTTGTTCCATTCATTCGCATAAGGTATTTATATTGTAAAATTCCGCAATGTGGAATCTATAGTACAATTAAAGGTTGACATGTAAATATGTTTCCAGTTTAAGTTGGCTTCCGGAAATTCAGCTATCCATTTTTTTTTAGACTTTTTTTCTTCAGTGATTTTTTTTTTCTGTTTGTATTGTATAAAGTAATTTATTAACGTATTTGCTTTTTTGTACCCTTGATTTCAGTGTTTCAGACAGTTTGTATTATGTTTATTTGTTCTGTTTTTATTGTTTCTTTCCATATTGGATTTATACTATTTAATATACATTGATATTTCATAAAATCATCATTTCTTATGCTGAATAACTCTACAATATCACCGAATGTCAGAAAAGTTTTTGTTCTATAATCGTATAATTGTTCGATGTACTTGATACCCTTATCAAACCAGTGTCTATGAAACAAAGTTTTATTTTGATGTTTTATATTAGAGTTGTTCCAAATTATTTCTTTTGATACTGTATCTGTTTGAGAAGAATAGTTTATACTTGCCCAAGATTTCAAAACTCAATCTAGATGGTTATAACATGTACTTTGAACGTGCACATCCCTTCGGTTCCCCCAAGAAACATATGTATTTTAAACGTGACATTATAGTCGCGTTTCGTGATTTTGCCGACACGGAGACTATAATGAGCAACGTGGGGCGACTAAGGGGCACCTCGTATGTCGTCGACCGTGATTTCCCTAAAGAGATTGGTGACGCCCGCAGAAGGTTATGGCCCAAATTCAAGGAGGACAAATCCAAGGGTGGTGCGAGGGTCTCCATCCAGTATCCCGCAAAACTCGTCGTCAACAACACCGTCATCCATGATGAATTTCCGGACTGGCATCGAGTCATGAATGGCATCCGTGATGCTACAATACCCTACATTTGCCTTGATGAAACCTCCGTCCCCTCTAGTGCCCCGCATCCTACATTCAGCCATACGGACACCCATAGAGAGCCCCAACAATCGTCAAGTAGCCGCCACCACCAACGTAACGATGACGGAGCCCCCATTAATGACAGCCCGCCCTCATCAGCCCAGCAGTGTAGCCACTCCAAACGGACAGACCACGCCGTATTTCCCACCATATGCGTCAAATATTACCAGTGTACCCAGTATCCACACACGCGCCCCCGCAGTGAGAAGTTTATCTTCACGTGACCTAAATTTACTATCACTCGCCCATTCACAACCATCGATAAATCCCGAGGCGCACCTCACATATGCTAGCGACATCAATAGTATTCCCGTGCAGACGATGCGCCCTACGTCCGTGCCGGCCGCTACCAATTCAAGTGTCCAGTCTGGGCCGAGTGACCACAGCAACACAGGTACACCGGATAACAGACCTTATTTACAGCCACCAATTCCTACCCAGCAATCCATTTTTAAATCGTCAGCCCCCTCTTACACTCCGAAGTCGAAGATTCCACAGCCTGACGTCACGCGGCCGTCCATGAATGTCAATAACCGGGAACACAAAGCGAGATCGGTATCGCGCCACACGAGTGCTAGATGCGATAGCCGGTCACCATCAGCCAGTATTACCCGTGCTAAGGATCAGCGGTCGGGACATATTGACCAGAGGCGTGAAATTAGTGACAGTCCCCCCAATCTCACCGTCCACACAAACTGACTAGGGATTACGGAGAAATTGTTGAATGTAGGAACTTTAAAACATGTGCGGCCTTAAGACACGATGTCAATATCCGATTTTTTGTATACTTTTTTACAAAATTATGATTTATTATGTGTAACTGAAACGAAATTGGACGTATTTGATGTTATTTCCATACCTAACTATACATTCATCTCTAAACCCAGAAAACAGAAATCTCCGTAAATCTGGCGGTATTGGTATATTTGTAAATAACAAACTATCAATGCATATGATACAATACACACAGATTCGGAATATGTTTTTATGGGTAAAATTAAGTAAGTCATATACGAATAAAGATGATATATAATAGGTACAATTTATATTCCCCGAGTCAGTCGCGTTTTTTCAATGATGATGAAATGATGGAGTTAGAGATGGAAATAACCACTATGTGTAGCTCATATAACAATGTCATTATGACGGGTGATGCAAAACAGTAGAACAGGTGTATTGATTGATTATATTTCATCCGATCCATTTTTGTCTGATCATTTTAGTTTCGATGATGATATGATAGATTTCTTTGACTGTGTAAACCACTTGGATAGTACTAAAGTATGTATAAACAGACAATCGTGTGATAAATTAGTGAACTCGCATGGTCACAGATTGATTGACATATGCAAAAACAATAATTTATTTATAATAAATGGACGGATTGGTAAAGATAAAGGGGTTGGTAAACTTACATTTAGAAATACATCTTTAATAGACTATACCTTAACTACTCATTATTGCCTTGAGTTAATTAACGGTTTTGTACGTTATAGAGACAGATGCCCTGATGTCGGACGGACACTCTCTTTTATCCATGTGCTTATATTTCAAAGACATCCGCCCTAGTCCACCAGAAACCTCTCCAACCATAACCGCAAACAGTAAAACAAAGTGGAATGAAGATAGAAAAGTTGAATTCGTACAAAATATAGATCAATCTGCTGAAATTACTAGATTACACGATAAATTAACAGACTGTCAACAGATCCCATCTAAACAAAAAATAAATGATATAACAGATACTATCTCTTCAATATTTGACGCATCTGCTAAAAAAACCTTTAGAGCTTCTAAAGGCAATAATAGTAATATATATTCATCATGTAATAATAAACCATGGTTTGGACGTCAATGTCGCAATGCGAGAGTGTTATATCACCAGGCTAAGAAAACATATCAGATTAACAAAACTTACACAGCAAAAGACGACTTACAGGAACAGAGTAAAAACTACAAAAAAATGATGAATAAGCATATCCAAATGTTTAAACCCAAAACAATATCAGAAGGTTACAGAAAAGTAAGCCAAAATAATACTGGAAACTGCTAAACAAATTCAAAAGTAAAGGAAATAATAAGTCCCCTAAACTAAATGATTTATATGAATACTTTAAAAAACATTAACTCTGCTAGCCCTGCTGCTAATGACTGTGAAGATGAAGACCCCTTAGCTAACTTTAATGTAAGCGAAGAAGACGAAAATATTAAATATACATATCACCGAGGACGAAATTATTAATGTTATCGTT
>JAQRGA010000314.1:0-25371 GCA_029237695.1 Conchocele bisecta | reverse complement strand
AAGGTGTTTTCATGATGTCGGTTTAGAGACGTTCCACTATACGTTCGTAGTACGGTTCATAGAGTACGGTGTTCTGTACTATAGTAAATAAGGTGTGTTCATGGTGTCGGTTTAGAGACGTTCCACTATACGTTCGTAGTACGGTTCATAGAGTACGGTGTCCTGTACTAATAGTAAATAGGTGTGTTCATGGTGTCGGTTTAGAGACGTTCCACTATACGTTCGTAGCACGGTTCATAGAGTACGGTGTTCTGTACTAATAGTAAATAAGGTGTGTTCATGGTGTCGGTTTAGAGACGTTCCACTATACGTTCGTAGTACGGTTCATAGAGTACGGTGTCCTGTACTAATAGTAAATAAGGTGTTTTCATGGTGTCGGTTTAGAGACGTTCCACTATACGTTCGTAGTACGGTTCATAGAGTACGGTGTCCTGTACTAATAGTAAATAAGGTGTGTTCATGGTGTCGGTTTAGAGACGTTCCACTATACGTTCGTAGCACGGTTCATAGAGTACGGTGTTCTGTACTAATAGTAAATAAGGTGTGTTCATGGTGTCGGTTTAGAGACGTTCCACTATACGTTCGTAGTACGGTTCATAGAGTACGGTGTCCTGTACTAATAGTAAATAAGGTGTTTTCATGGTGTCGGTTTAGAGACGTTCCACTATACGTTCGTAGTACGGTTCATAGAGTACGGTGTTCTGTACTAATAGTAAATAAGGTGTGTTCATGGTGTCGGTTTAGAGACGTTCCACTATACGTTCGTAGTACGGTTCATAGAGTACGGTGTCCTGTACTAATAAGGGAGATTTTAAATTCTCGCATTCTCGACTTATCCACGAGATCTCGAGAACGCGAGGCGAGATTGCGAAATAGCGTTGTCGCGGTGTTGCGTCTGGTCGCCCACGCCTCATGTCGAGTCGCAATCTCGCTATCTCGCCGCACGTTCTCGCACTCTTGCTATCGCTCCTCACGTTGTGGCAATCTCGTGATCTCGTGTATAAGACATCATATCAGGGGAAATGTTTCACGTGAATGTGTCAGGGCTGCAGTATAATGTATGTAAGCACTTGAGTCTCTAAGTGTCCCTGTGAATAGCTCGTATTTACGCAAGCCCATTAGGGCCACTTCACTTTTTTTTTAATTTCCATTTATTCAAGCTGTTTTCTTGAATTTTCAAGTTCTTTTCTTGAATTTTCAGGAAAAGATCTTGGAAATTCAAGAAAAGATCTCGAAAATTCAAGAAAATAACTTGAAAATTCAAGAAAATATCTTGAAACATCCTTTATTAGAAACGATCTTGAAAATTCAAGAAAAGATATTGAAAATTCGAGAAAAGAACTTGAAAATTCAAGAAAATATCTCGAAAATTCAAGAAAGTATCTTGAAAATTCAAGAAAAGAACTTGAAAATTCAAGAAAAGATCTTGAATAAATGGAAATAAAAAAAAGTGAAGTGGCTTCCGTAGGTATTAGTACATTGCGTGTATATTCGTATTGTTTAGATGGGGATATAGAGAATAACAGGCTAGTGTCTTTTGGTTTCAAGATTATCAGGCAAGGCTAGGAAACGCGTAGGAATTACGAGGCTTGCAGAGGAATTCCTACCGTTTCCGAGCCGAGCCTGATTATCTTGATATCAAGTACAGTACCCTGGTATTCTATGTATCAGGTAACGTTTTGTGCTCGAAAATGACCACATATGAAATCGTTATCTTTGGACAGAACGCGGACTTGTTTACGTTGCGTCATTACACTGACGTTATTCGGTAACGTCACGTGGACATCATCCGAACAATGGAAACGTCAGTTTTCACTTCGTTATAACCGGGATGGTTTGTATCAGGTCAATGCCTGATACAACAGTTATGTTATCAGTCAGTACGTATTCGGTCAATACAGGGCAGGTTTTACCTGATAATTGACAATAGCAGAAGTTTGATGGGTCAGTGATATGTAACATGATACATGTAGCACCATTTTAGTTGAAACAATAAACAGAAACAAATGGAGAGACATCAAACGCTGATAACCCGTTCATCTCGGCTGTCGAGATAGACCTCACGTACTGCAGTGATATAGTACACTACCAGACTAGAGTGAAATATTATCACCTATAAGCGATACTCGAACCGTTTAGAGCGTGTTATATAGTCATGGGTGAACCTGACAATCAGCGTATTTGCGTCATCGTCAACTGATGGACAACCATATAAATAGAGAATACCAGGCTAGTGTCTTTTGATATCAAGTTTATCAGGCAAGGCTAGGAAACGCGTAGGAATTCCGAGGCTTGCCGAGGAATTCCTACCGTTTCCGAGCCGAGCCTGATAAACTTGATATAAAAAGACACTAGCCTGGTATTCCATTTGTCAGGTAACGTTTTATGCTCGAAAATGACCACAGATGACGTCGTTATCTATGGACAGAACGAGGACTTGTTTAAGTTGCGTCCTTACACTGACGTCATTCGGTAACGTCACGTGACGTCAACCGACCAATATAACGTCAGTTTTCACTTTGTTGTAACCCGGATGTTGATATCAGGACAATGCCTGATACGACAATATGTTATCAGTCAGTACGTATTCGGTCAATACAGGGCAGGTTACCTGATAAAAGTATGCGAACGTCATCTCTCGCAATATTCAGTTGTGTTAAACTATTGTTCAACTGTGCTCGTATATCGGTGTACACCATGTTGATATATATTTCTAAAAACAACGAAATGTGTTTACATCAGGTTAAATTATACTGTGATGCATTGTTATTGGCAGGTCAATGGTGCCAATAAAGAGTGTTATGTCTGCAGAATGGTTCTAAATTCCAAGCTGTAGATTCTCTGTAAGTTATTCAATTTACATTTTCCGTGATATATTCAAAATAATTGTCACGTTCGGCTACTCACCTTTTGATACAAATCGTATAAGTCGCCGATGTCACAGGCGAAAGAATGTTCAATGCTGCAAGGCACATGGACAGTCACAATGACGTACGTGACGTACATGTCGTTCGATTCAACATCATCAATATCTGAAATCGATGAAGATATCGCTGACTCATTGTTAGGTAAATATCACTTGAATTTCTTATATGCAGGAGACATAGTTTAAGCTCTACGTAATAGAGAATAGTAGGTTAGTGCCGTGAATGGGGAAATATATCTGGCAAGGCTCAGGAAATGGGATGGGCGAGGCTCTGCCGAGCACATCCCGTTTCCGTGCCGCGCCAGATATATTTTTCCCATTCACGGCATTAGCCTACTATTCTATTTATCCCGTCAGCACCTACAAATGGCTTTAAAATGCAAAACAAATAACCCCAGTCACCGCACATAATCATACGCAGTGTTTAGGTCGTATTGACAGGATATCAAAAATGTTTCACGGCACCGTGTTTCACGGCACTGTGTTGATGGGATAAAATATAATCCTCGGTTCATGTGCTAACTACCACATACCACATATTTCAGGGATCGACTGACACGATCAAACTTGCGCCGAATATCGTTCAAAAGCGTCGTCTGTTATCTGGATGAAATGAGATTTATCTCGTCAACACAGTGCGTATGTGCCGTGAAACACGGTGCCGTGAAACATGTTTGATATCCTGTCAATACGATCTAATCACTAATCAATTTGCACTGAATATTTCGTCAACTTTCGACGTCATTTACAGAAACTTAAATTTTAATGCTTAATATTAAACTTTGGTAAATATTAATTAAATATAAAACTACGCACATTCTTAGGTAAAACGTTTTTTTTTGCTTATATTTAACGGCGGCACTGGCTCTAGGACCTTGCATGCCGTCTCCCAAGAATGGGAGAAAGAACGGAGGTAGAGATTTTTTGAGAGAAGCCGGTAATTCGTATTTACAGAGCAACTACGAATTATCGGTACCCATTCACAGCTGGGTGAACTGGAGCAGTGTGGATAAAGTGTCTTGCTCAAGGACACAACGCAGCGCCTCCGGTGAGGCTCGAACCCACGACCTTTAGATCAGCAGTCTGACGCTCTATTAGGTAAAACGTCATATGGCTTGTCTCATATACTTGTACATGTATGTACGAGTGCACCAGAGCTCCAGATAAGCTGCGTATTTGCTTAAATACTCAATTAAAATTGCCAAAAACCAAATTCAAATCAGAAGTAATAAAAAATTTGAGGCGCCTTTATCATGCTACAGGAAATAATAAACAGACCACAAATATAGCATATTTGTCTTATTTTCCATGAAAACACATCTTGGTATTTCATTAGAATTGTCTCAAAGGAGACAATTCTAATGAAATTCCAAGACATGTTTTCATTTAGAAGCACACTATTAAATAATTGCTGTCTGTTGATGTCTAAACAGTAGTGTGATTTAATATTACCTAATTAAAATGTTGAAATACCCAATTGCTTCAGAAATGAAGGAGTGACACTACTCAATTACTAATTCCTTATCTGGAGCCCATGTGCACTATTGTGTTATCTGTCATACGTACATGTACATACATATTTGTGTAGTTTACATGTACACGCTTGTAGATAGTTATATTGTAACACTCGTGTGAACGATGTAAACGAGGTTTCATACTTCATGAGCAGTCGGGATCTTCACTTAACAAACTGGCCTATACCATTTGAACTGATTTTTGTCATTCCTCGTCAAACGAATATATAGTATCATTGATTGACATTTAAACTAATATTAGCATTCCTTTCTCAAGCAATAGCTGCATCGTTATTTGTCAAATTAACATTAATATTCCTAGTCAAATTCATACCTTTATTTCATTGCCAAATAATAACAGTCTTACACTATCGTTGCCATTCCTTGTCAAACTAATGTCGTTTATATTATTATTATTAATATTATTATTTTATTATTATTATTATTATTATTATTATTTACAGGGTATGCACTGATCGCCGTCAATTCAAGTTATAAACGATGAAATATGTAGTTAGTATATGTTGCTATATTTTATATTCTAATGCACTCTATAAATATCACGCAATCTGATTGGCTGATGTTCATACATTACTATCGTAATTGTGTTGGAACTATTTTCTTCATAGAACATATTATTTGTGTGATCCGTCCGGTATGACCTGCTTTTCAACTAGACTCGATAAAGTTTGCAAAACAGTAAAGGAGTGCATTAGAAATAGGTCAACCGCATTGTAATTTTGAAATTTGCGGCGTATATCAGAAAATGAAGGGTCGGAAAACATGTCTGTTTAAACGAGTCGCCATTAAACAGATATTCCGACCTATCATTTTCTGATATACGCCGCAAATTTCAAAATTACAATACAGTTAACCCTATATTATATTCCTTATTCTCTCAGTTCGTAACATAGACAGGAGGAAATAAACGAGTACATACTCAAGACACATACGACATGAATAAGATACATAATGCAACAATGTTTCATATATCATGATTAAGTTTCTAATAACGCATACTGATACTAATGTATGGGCCCCGACTGAGGACAGGGACATTATGACGTGTGCAGACGGCTTAGTATCCGGGTGAGGCCCGCGCAAACAAACGCTGTCTGATCAGGGCCGACACCGACTGTCATTCAGTCAAAAACTAACCTAAATAACCAATTTGTATCAGACTATTGTTTGATTTTATTGCTCGATAAATAGAGAAAACCATCTAAGTTACAACCATATCCATATAAGTACGAGTAATAGCGAATAGTAGGTAACAAAAAAGTCACCCTCCCCAAAACATTTTGATGAAATTCCATCAAATATTGATTTTATTGCGAATTTTTTTTTTCCTATGGGAATTTAACGTGGGGAGTCATTTTCCAAAGATTTTCGTTTTTTGGTTCTGAAGGATTTTTGGAAATTGACTCCGAAACCTGGCGAGATAGCATGCAAATGATGTACTTAAGAAAACAAAAGTTAGATTTTGAAAATCGGTTGACAAATAAAAAAATATTTAAAAAAAATCTATTTTTAGCCCCCATGTTAAATTCCCATAGGAAAATCGTTTGTGGCTATAATAGAAGAAATAGAGAATAGTAGGTTAGATAAATAGAATAGTAGGTTAGTGTCGTGAATGGGTAAACATATCTTGCAAGGCTCAGGAAACGGGATGGGCGAGGCTCTGCCGAGCACATCTCGTTTCCGTGCCGCGCCAGATATTTTATCCCATTCACTGCACTAACCTTCTATTCTATTTATCCCGTCAACACCTACAAATGGCTGTAAAATGCAAAAATACAGCCCCAGCCACAGCACATATTCACGTGATGAAATAGTGTATAATTTATCATTTTAATATAACATAATTATTGTCATGGTATATCATTTCTGTCACCTGCTTAGTAAACACATTTCCTACACGTGATGATTTTTTTACGAGTTGACTGCCTACCATAACAGGTAGACCACAGCCGGCGGGTGCTCAAACAACTACTTGCCGACGTCCGGTCTGACGTCACGTCCCGACGGAGACGCGGTGCCGACGGCGGACACACGAACCAGTCTGACGACCTGTATTTCGCTTTGGACGAGCTCAAACACATACAGGTATAGGCAGATGTAATGTTCTTCAACATGTTCTACCGTCTGTTTCACGAAACCTGCCCATATTTTTACGGCTATATAAACAATGCAAAAACAATATTTTTTTCGATAATATTAAATTATAGCAAAATTTAAACTTTTTATTTCGTGAAATTTGGTCCAATATTGATTTTATTACAACTGACATAAATGAAGTGAGGTATTATAATAACATATGCCAAAAAACTGAATCTCAAATCCAAGATGGCTGGCATCAATCAATCGGCAATAATAATGGACATGTATCTGTAGAAACCAAGGTGCATGATCACGTGGTTACAACAACAACGTCGCCCACTCAAAAGTAAGTATTATTTGATATTTTCCTTCCTTAATATGCAACGGATTTTGATGAAATATGGCGCAGCAAACGCGTCTCTCTTCATGAGCTGCGTTTGGTGGTCCAGGGAGTCGGCACAGACTTGTGTCGTTTTTGCGAATAATCGATTTCCGTGTCGGTAGACACGGCATCGATTCTTCGAAAAACAAAAAAAAGACAGAAGTTTGGGCGAAATTACAAAGACCACCAAATGCAGCTTAACAAGACGCGTTTAATGCGCCATATTTCATCAAAATCCGTTACGTAATAAGGACAATATAAAAGAATACGTACTTTGAAACAGATGGATTCTGGAAGTTTCAGTACTTGTTGTTGTTGTTAGTACCACGTGATCATACACCTTGGAAACGCATGTCATAGAAAATCAAATCAGAATACACTTTGTACACGTACTTTCTAGATCCGATTGATTCCACACGTTCTCTTTCTTTTTTCAGGTAGATTTCACTTATATAATGTAAATACCATCAGAAAATAACACCAACAAATTGACAACATAATACAATTTATGAAAATAAAATTATACGGCATAATGAAAGGTATTGCAAATTGTCTAAAATGTAGGAACCTGGGGCCCGTTTCACTAAACTTCGTACGACTAAAATTTTCGTAAGTGTAAATTTAGGATCGTCTGGAAATGTAAATTGATGAAATTTACATTTATTGAGCATAGGCTGCATATGCAGTCTATGCTCAATAAATGTAAATCCAATAATATACAGACTGTCATAATTTTACCTACGCACTTACGAACATTTTAGTCGTACGAAGTTTAGTGAAACGGGCAATTGCAAGTGACTTTGGGGAAATGAAAAGAAATGCCGCCTGCACACATTCCAACAGTTTACAAAGCATTCGACATTGACACTGGGAATGCTGACTTTAACAAAAATGTTTCTGTCAGAAATACGGATCAACAGACGACCGTAGTGAATAATGAAAACTGAATGCATGCACCGTTCAGAAATACATGTATGCTGTTCAATAATAAAAGATGCATATACCAATCGCATATAATATTATAAAATATATCTGAATGTGATCAAATTGTGCCACATTGTAGCATTTAATCAGCTTATTTATGCCAAAATCCACATATTTTATTATGACGTACGCAAGGCTAAATTTAACGTGAATTGCGCATTAGCCGGTGTGCAGTATTAGCCGAAATGACACGTTGCCTGTTGTCGCGCTCGGCTATTCACGATGGAACAAAAGCCTTTGTCTTGTATTTTATTTTTACTTTTTCTTTAGCCTGACTTGCCATGCAACAGTACCAGCCTGAAGGAACTGTTATTGAAGATACTCACAGATGAGATTCGTGTAACTAATGACGATGGGATCCCGACGAACCGTCGGGAGGCCCGACAGACGAGCGTCGCCGGAAATGAACGGGCGCAGATATTTAGTGAAATCGCCAAGTCAGAGGTACGGCGCGCGTGTGTGTGTGTGTGTGTGTGTGTGTGTGATGCTTTTCGGGTTCATCTATCTCTTTAATTTGACACCACGGGTCGTTGCACAACTCCATGCAACAATCTCTTTAACTCTGTTATGTTTCGAGGGATTTCTTTGTTTCATTAGGACTACTCTGTGAAAATGTGTACGGTTGGGTATCATACTTTATGTACAACTGCATACAGCAATCTTGTTTATCGTGGGCTTACATTGTGTCTGGTTTTGAGTAGTTCCACTATGATGGTACTCTGATATGCTGTCCGGGTTTGGTACAACTTCACACAACAGTCTGTTGAACTGAACATAAGCTGCCAGGGTGTTCGGTTTAGAGTGTTTCCTCAGTAAACATGGGGCCGTTTCACTAAACTTCGTACGACTAACATATTCGTAAGTGCAACATTATGATGGTATTTAAGTTCCACATTAACAATTTGTGCTTGTAAACACTTATGCAGCCTATGCTCAATACATGTAAATCCATGAATTTAAAATTGTCACAGACGATCCTAAATTTGCACCTTGAAACATTTTAGGGTGTACGAAGTTTAGTGAATACGATCCCCAGAGTATCGCACTCCATATACGTTCGCTTGCTGTGCTATGATGAACATACACTTTCATTTGTTTTATATGTACCCGTTTCACTAAACTTCGTACGAATAAAATGTTCGTAAGTGCAAATTGAGGATCGTCTGGAAATTTAAATTGATGGATTTTCTTTTATTGAGCATAGGCTGCCTATGCTCAATAAATGTAAATCCAATAATTGTTAATGTCAAATTTGCAGACTATCATAATTGTGCACTTACGAACATTTTAGTCGTACGAAGCTTAATGAAACAGGTCACAGGATCGGAAAATTTGAGGTACATATCAGGTACTGTTCGAACAAATGTATTATATATCAAACCGTAAAGGCGTTGACCAATCCAGGTTTAATGCATACAAACATTGTTGGATAAGGAATAAAGATAAAAGAAGTCTGAACTCTCAATAATAATGTATGTTTTTTGTTTTGCACACGGACATTATAGTTGTATACGCAATACACGACCATGTTCTGATTAATGGCTGCAATTGGAGAAATGGGGCTTTTGGGTTATGTGACCAGTGTAGCCCCAGATCAACCGTTGCATCCGCGCAGTCTGATTAGGCCATACACTGTTTGCCATTCAGTCAGTAAATCACCTCTCCTGCTTCTAACAAACAGTGTATTTCCATACCAGACTGCGGGAATGAGCTGGAAGATCAGGATATATAGTGACCAGTAGCCTATTTCACCAACATTACAAAGTATACTTATCTAGCAAAGTATAATTTGAGGGAGAAATTTACAATTTAAGGATACATTTATTAATTTTTATTATACTGAATTTATTACATTATCACAGCCATTTTGGCTGTGATAATGTAATAAATTCAGTATAATAAGTATGCATACTTTTAATCATCAAATATATGCAGTGGTTAGTTATATATGAAATAATGCGTTTTGGGAAAAATAAATAATTATTCCCTAGTATACTTTGCAATTGTGATGAAATCGGCTACAGAAATGCGATAAGTCCGATTTCTCTAACTAGGGCCGCATTTGTCGGGTTCATACCAACGTGCTGTTCCCGAAACATGTAAGACATTCCATTGACATCGTAAGACATCATATCTATCATTAGAAAACAAAATTAACCTACATGTAATACATCAAATAAATTACAGATATAGATATAGGCGAAGTTCCAAGAATGTGCTTTATCTATTGAGATCGGGGGCCGTTTCACTAAACTTCCTATCACTAAAATGTTTTCGTAAGTGCAAACTTATGATAGTCTGTAAAATTTCACATTACAATGTTTTCTTGTAAATAAGTATTGGATTTACATTTATTGAGCATAGGCTGCATATGCAGCCTATGCTCAATAAATGTAAATCCATAAATTGACATTTACAGACGATCTTAAATTTGAACTTACGAAACATTTAAGTCGTAAGAAGTTTAGTGAAACGGGCCCCAGGGATTTAGCCTACTGAGTTTGTATCGCTGATGTCATATTTCTCTGGCAATCCCCCCGGGAACAACCTTATACAAACACAACACTCACTTATATTTAGCATTCAATTAAGCAAAATACTAGTACATCATTGTATCGTATGTTATACAAGTATGCGACGCCACATTTGAGAAACACTCATTTCTTAAGTTACTATAAACACATACAATCCAATAACCTGTCCTAAATAATTACATAATTAAATTAATTCCTACCATATTACCATTGCGACACAAATACGTGTAGCTCTAGTGTCGCTCAATACTTGACTACGTTCACACACACTACGTTCAAACGACATAAATTTTATATTTCGATTGAGGGAATATTGCTGTATATGCAATAGATAATATAATACAAATTATTAAGGCCTGGATATAATTGGGTCCACCTGGAGTCACTAGTTATATGCTAAGGAGCCCGCAGGGGCATGTATATAATTGTCACCTGAGTCAATAGTTATATGCTAAGGAGCCCCGCAGGGGACATGGAATATTTTTTATTAATTCGTTCCCACGAAACTAGTAACATTCGTTCCTTCAATTTAACAATTCATTCCCTCGAATTAACAATTCGTTCCCACGATATAACAATTCGTTCCCACGAATTAACAATTCGTTCCCGTGGGAACGAATTGTTATTTCGTGGGAACGAATTGATAAATTGAGTGAACGAATTGTTAATTCGTGGGAACAAATTGTTAATTCGAGCTAATTGTTATTTCGTGGGAACAAATTAATAAAAAAAATAAATCCTATGTCCCCTGCGGGGCTCCGTATATGCCTGCTTTACAGTGGAACATCTCAAAACGGGACACCCTGGGGACATTCCCGGGGTATGCAGTTTAGTAAGGTTTCACTGTATATGAAATAATGTTTATTCCATATGCTTTCACAAATGTAATAACACGGTGTATTAGAAATCATAAAACACTAGTGTGATAAATATACAAATTATACTTCTACAGAAAAAACATGCCGAGTCGTCGTTACAGCTTCAGCATACTGTGATGTGCTTAAGTCAAACTAGTATTTAATATGATATTTATGAAACGAGTTGACTGATTTCATAAGAAACTCGGCAAAGCCTCGTTTCTTATGGAATCAGTAAACTCGTTTTATATGATATTAAATCATCACTCATGTAAGATCCTCTATTTCTGTCTGTTTGACGTATGATGACGAGGTAAGCGGCGGCGCCGTTCTAACCAGGTTCAAACATGCTGGTGGAATGTGTTGTTCTGCTTCGAATATGTCTTCAAATAATTTGTTCATAAGTGAGTACATGTACGACGATATACACGAGTTTATCCCGTCAACACAGTGCGTATGTGCCGTGAAACACGGTGCCGTGAAGCATTTTTATATCATGTCAATACGACCTAATCACTGCGTATGAATATGTGCGGTGGCTGGGGTTATATTGTTTTTGCATTTTAAAGCCATTTGTGTAGAGTGTTTATCGGCAGGGATAAATAAAATAGTAGGTTAGTGCCGTGAATGGGAAAAATATCTGGCGCGGCACGGAAGCGGGATGTGCTCGGCAGAGCCTCGCCCATCCCGTTTCCTAAGTCTTGCCAGATATGTTTTCCCATTCACGGCAGTAACCTATAATTCTCTATATATACATCAGCACTGTCAGTATTAGACCGTGACTGTCATTAATAAACAGTGTGGGTGTGTCTATATCAAAACACATAATTCATAACAAAAGACAAACAAAATATATTGCATTAAATACGTTAAACATGAATAAATCTGCAATATTCACACGTAAAGTTTGCATGCGGACTTGAACTCACGATGATCGTCTCATTCGCAATATATGTACACGATAGGTGACGGAGTAATTTACTGTTATTTGCTTATTTAAAACTACTTGAACAATCTGTAGTTGTGTGTGAATATCACTGGTAATAACGATAACTAGCATAGTTTACTGTTCTTTGGAAATAATTGTTCCAGCAAAGTCCCCTTATCACAATATATACACATGTGTAATTTCCAATAACCTCCGAAGGGAAGCACATTTAATACACATTGTTTTAAGTCACTCTTTTTATTAAATTTTCGACCACATGGTCTTTATCAAAATAATGTAGTATTAAAATGTATCGGCAGTCCTATGTGACGTCCATAGTGTAGCAGTAAACCGGATGTTATAAGCCGGACGTCATGACGTCGCGTGAGCCCAGGCCATACGTCAAACCACGAAACCACGATACACCACTTGTGTATCATGATCCCGCGATCCAACGCACAGTCTAGGCCCGTACGATGTCAAACCCATCCCATGACACCCGATACCAGAAACACGAATATTGAAAATATTCGCGTTCCCAGCATCGGGCCTCATGTAGTATTTCACGACGTCATGGCGCCCGACTCATAACATCCGGTTTACTGCTACACTATGGACGTCACATAGGACTGCCAATATATTTTCACACTATTTTGATAAAGACAATTGTGGTCGAACATTTGATAAAAAGAGTTTAAAACAATGTATATGTACATATATATGTATGCTGGGCATGACGCGAAACTCCACACATTGGATAGTTTATTATGACGTCAGTAAACTCGTTTAATACATATCATATGAAATAATCTATAATAAATAGTAAATCCTCTATTTTTGAATATTTCCAGATTGATATACTGAATAAGTACTGCACGAACGGAAGCACGGTATGCATGCCGGGTAAGTAACCAGCCATTCCCCCACAACAGTTTGAGTAACAAGAACGGATGCGGATGCACAGACTGATCTGGATCTACACTGGTCACAAACCACAAGAGCCCCCTTTCCACATATGTGTCCGTGACTGCAGAAATGGGGATTATGGGTTTTGCGAACAGTGCAGATCCAGATCAGCCTGTGCATCCGCAGTCTGATCAGGATCTGCACTGTTCGTCATTATATCAATGAAACACGCGTCATGCTTCTAACAAGCAATATAGAAGGTTATCGGATGACATGCGTGTGTTATTTGATCAGGAGCCACACTGATCACAAACCGCATGAGCCCCATTTCCCCAGTGACGGCTACATATAATGCTGAACAATCGTATATGATCAGGAGCCACTGATCACAAACCACATGAGCCCCATTTACCCCGTGACGGCTATATAATGCTGAACAATCGTATATGATCAGGGAGCACTGATTTCACAAAAACTCATGAGCCCCATTTCCCCAAGTGACGGCTACATATAATGCTGAACAATCGTATATGATCAGGAGCCACTGATCACAAACCACATGAGCCCCATTTCCCCAGTGACGGCTACATATAATGCTGAACAATCGTATATGATCAGGAGCCACTGATCACAAACCGCATGAGCCCCATTTCCCCAGTGACGGCTACATATAATGCTGAAGAATCGTATATGGGTCCATAGCTGTGAAAATAGACCATCCGACTTTTGCTATGCGTACTATATATCGATTGAGTAACACGTGGCTGTGCCTGGAGGAATGGGGCTGATGAGCTTTGTGACCAATGTAGAAGGTATGGAAGGTGTTCGAGCCAATTCCCACCCTGAATTATAAGCCGAATGAATGAATATATGCGGCTGTAACTGGAGAAATAGGGCTGATGGGTTTGCGACCAGTGTAGATCCAAATTAGCCTGTGTATCCGCAGTCTGATCAGGATCTGCACTGTTCTCTATCCCATCAATGAAACACCCATCATACTTACAAGAACTATAGACCATATTCAGGCTGCAGCAGTGTTCTATCTGATCAGTAGCTACACTGGACACACATCTCATAACCCCCATTTCTCTAGGCACAGCTTCAATGTAGTCCACATTAATATTCGCTCATACAACTGTCAATGTATTATTGGACTTGGTCTTCATTTACATGACACTGTCATGATGTAAATGAAGACCAAGTCCGATAATCCATGATTGGAAGGTGTTTGATTGTACTACGGTTGTCTCCCTTACAGTATGTTACGATATGATAGTTCTCGCACAGGTATCATGGGTATTACAGTGAAACCTCTCTAAACCGGACACCCTGGAGGTCCCCAGGGTGTCCGGCTTAGACAGGTGTCACTGTAAATCTGGCATTTGATCGTTCTGAGCCATAGTTGTGTGCTATGCGATCACGAACAGCCATTATCATCAAAGCTGTTTTCTTGGTGTCCGGTATAGAGAGATTTCACTGTACATGCACTATGTCGCAGATAAGCCCAGCACGTGATGAATACGATAATGAAAATAACAAAAACAACAATAATTGTCTACATAGATTTTTATCGCATATCCATCAACACAATTGTACATGTGCATACTAATGAGTTGCTTGAACAATATCGAAGCGTTTGTAACAAGTAATGTTTATGATACTGAAAACGATACTTTTTGCGTAATAGAGGCGCTATTAATTTATTTTATTTATTTAACTTTATTCAACTCTGCTATTATTATGTATAATTGCAACCTATTGCATTAGGTGACACAGCAAATAGCATTTAGCAACACATATTTTCGCAAATTCGTGTTTCGTATTTCGCAAACTGGTTCAAAAACTAGTTGAAATGCTTTTAACCAAATTATCTTTATCAAGTCTGTGAGAATAGAGTGGAATAAAACACGAACACAACCCATTTTGGGGATTTTGATTGAATTTTGGAATTTGATTGAAGTTTGGATGATACGCGGCGGTGGCTGGATAAATGGGGCTTATGGGCTTTGCGACCAGTGTAGATCCAGATCAGACTGTGCATCCGCACAGTCTGATCAGGATCCGCACTGTTCGCCATTCCATCAAGGAAACGCCCGGCATGGTCCTAACAAGTCATATAGATCGTTATCAGGCTATTTAAGGGAACTATTTCATATTAAGCACCACTGGTGACAAATACAGTGACAAATATTTCACAATATCTCCAGTCACAGCCACGTATATGTCATAACAAGACAACAACATAATATGTGGCTGTGACTGGAGAAATGGGGCTTCTGGGTTTTGTGGCCAGTGCAGCTCCTGATCAATTGTACACTCCTGATAACGATCTACATAGCTTGTTAGAAGCATGGCGGATGTTTCATTGATCGAATGGCGGACAGTGTAGATCATGATCAGATTGTGCAGCTGCACAGGCTGATTTGGATCTACACTGGTCCAAAATTCCATAGGCCCCATTTCTCCTCACAGCCACATAGTATTGACATAATTTGGGCACGTTCGTCACCAGCTTTTAGTTCCAACAGCATCTGCAGTGTCTGTCAGTATTACTATTTAAAATAAAATACCACGTTAATTATCTAAGCTTCTAAGCAAGCTATATAGAGATGAAAAACAAAAATATAACGAGGTTCAACCGAAGCACAAATTTAAACTACATGTAGTTGCATCCAATCAGCTCTACTGGCGAAGCTCTAAGTATTAAAACACAATACAGTAGACTCCTGTTATAGCGATACTGACTCCGGGGTCCATTGGGAAATATAGTATCACCAGAATATGGTTTAATCCGATCATGGTAGAAACTAGGACATCTTTTTATCCCGTCAACACGGTGCGTATGTGCCGTGAAACACGGTGCCGTGAAACATTTTTGATATCCAGTCAATACTATTTTTGCATTTTACAGCCATTGGTAGGTGTTCACGGGATAAATAGAATAGTAGGTTAGTGCCGTGAATGGGAAAAAATAGAGCCTCGCCCATCCCGTTTCCTGAACCTTGCCAGATATTGTTTCCCATTCACGGCACTAACCTACTATTCTCTATAGTATATGACAGTGAACGTTAACACGTGATGTATACTGTACTCCAGATACAGCGGAACTATTAGAATATGGTCACAAGTATCAGTCTCAGAAATGTGCAGAAAGTGAGAAATATTATGACAAATTAATAATCGCCCGATTTTATCGCATGCAATAGGTCAGGTTTTGATGTAATTAGTGTCGCATGGGCGGATTCAGGGGGTGGGGCCTCCCGCCCCTAAATTCGCCGAGTAAAGATTGTTTACAAGTTACAAGGCACGTTTCTACGGTCGTTGTCTTATTGTTTCAAAATTTAAACGTTTTCAATAAAAAATCATGTGAAAGTGTCAATATTTTTGCTCCAAAATGCGCCAGAACGCAGGAAATGCGATGTAGATTTCATGTCACACGGGACGTTTGATTTACCGCACCACCGCTCTCACAGACTGAACTAATACACACCTTCACCACACAGTCAGTTACGTACCGTGACATGACGTATCCTTATATGCGGAGTTTACTGTACATACAGTGAAACCTCTCTTAACCAGACACCAATTAAGCACTTGTGGTCTTATTTATTTATTTATGATTTTCTTGGTCATGTATCTCATGTGATACACACCATGTTGGTGAGCTCTCATGTTGGTGAGTACTCAGCTATGGCTCAAAATTATCAAATACCTGATTGACAGTGAAGCCTCTCTTAACCGAACACCCTGGGGACCTCCCAAGGTGTTCGGTTTAGAGAGGTTTCACTGTAGTATAGCGGCGCACGTGAAGCAACAAATGTAGCTGTGTGTGCAGAATGCACTTACTGTCACTGATTGATGGAATCCATATTCAATTGCTCGTTCGCTATCTTTATTTGCTGCGCTGGCATTGAAAGGCTCTGTAACTGGTGGCGATATCTCCGGATCCGGTAGTTATATTTTATCGCCAGACGGCAGTAAATGGCGTGCCGGACAATATCACATCGGTGATCGCATACTATACGGGCGCCTACGCTAATAATGCCAGTAATTATACATTTCTGTATTTCAAAATACTTCGAATCAAGCAGCTTGATTGTCTGAGCCTGAGCTGTATCAAACAATCAAATTGCTTGATTAAGAGTTGGATTGCCACTATAAATGGTTTAAACAGGTTTAGAAAACAAGCTTTAACGGTTATGTGAACTTTCATAGACAATTGCAAGCAAACCGGCTAAGGTGGAATAAAGTAACATTGTTTAGATTTCGAGTAATAAATTATAAATGCTTCTAGGAAATAATGTCGTAAAAGCGTTGATAATCTGCGCAAGATTAACGCAGGCGGTTATGTGTTCTGTGTGGGATACGAATATGTCTAGTCCCGCCGGCCAACAGTGATATCGTCCAGGAGACTGATTCATGGGAACGAAAACGAATAGAATTTGACATGGTTGGCATGCCTCAACGTTTTAACCGATGACTTAGACTCGATTCGATTCGGCTTATATTTAAGGGTGGAAATTGGCTCGAACGCCTTCCATACTCTGTTAATTATCGTATCAATGGTATATATACGTCATTGCGTACCTGCTAATGATACCCCGATTCACTCAAGATGGGTAAACAGCGTCCCCGCTAGAACGGCGAGGAAATTATTTATAGCACAACAAATACTCCTAATGACGATATTAAAGGTACATGCCCACTCAGTGGACAAGAACTGTTCTTTATATCAGATACATCATCTGAGACATATTCCGGCAAAATAATCATTCATTCACCAATACACCAAGTATTGTTTGGCATTATTGTACATTTTATATCATACGTAATGCATGTGTATGATCGGAGTTCTTCGGTAATCATTTAATGCGTACACGTACCCTACCATTGATTATGGGGGCTGACTATATACAGGGATTCAGCTGGCGATCGCCACATTCGCAATTGGCGATACAAATAAACAATTGGCGATACAAACTTACAATTTTCTAAAAAAATATTATTTTTTTTAATATTTTTTTTTGAAGTGGCGATTTTTTTATTTTCCCCAGCGGAATCCCTGTATATATGCATTTATTGCATAAAATGACCTCAGTAGTGAAATGAATACATAACACAGTAGTGTAATTCCATCAAATATTGATTTTATTGTGAAAAATATATTTCTATGGATAGTTAACATTGGACAAAAATGAGCTGAAGAGTGAAGACGAGGTCGAAGAACGAAAGAAAAAGGAAAGTGAATACGCGGTTATCTCCCCTGGCCTCAACAATATTATAATCCGTCAATCAAATAAGGCAATATCACTTAACCCTTTCACCCCTAAGTAACTGAATGGGATGCGATATGTTAAGTTTGCAACCAATCCAATCATCGCAAAATGATTTTCCGACTATTACATTTATAAAAAGGGGGTATATGTTGTTCTCAAAAATATGAAAATTACGAGCCGACTCATCTGGATATGCACTGATTGCATAAACCGCTATAGCGGGCTTTCGGGTTCAAAGGGTTAATTGCTATTTATGTATATAAATGCCATATCTACTGGTTGAAACCAATATAGGGTTAAATGTATTGTAATTTTCAAATTTGCGGCGTATATCAAAAAATGATAGGTCGGAAAATCTGTTTAATGGCGGAGCCATTAAACATGTTTTCCAACCTATTATTTTCTGATATACGCCGCAAATTTCAAAATTACAATGCGGTTAACCTATTTCTATTGCACTCCTTTACTACTGGCGTAGGAATACATATTGAAATAATTTGCGACCGTTCATCAGCAATTATCTACCTGTAATGTATGACCTTCAGCCAATCAGATTGCGCGATATTTATAGAGTGCAAGATAATAAAAGATAACCCCCACAATACATCCATCTTTAAATACCCATAGACAATTGTATTTTCCTATAAAATCAATATTTGACAAACTTTTGTCAAATAAAATGTATATTTTTTGGTATTTAATGTGTTCACTGGCAACATAATAGGTCACGAAAACGTGGTCCAAACATATGGTACAGTAGCGCTTTTCTGCTCCTTACCTATTTGTATATACTAATATCGTATACATATCGTAATCATATAGTATTGGTATATTTAATGAGCATATCGTATGATCATATAATATTGGTATGTTTGTTCCGTATCATCGTATAGTACAAAACGTTACAATACGAATATCATAACAAACAACTATCATCGTATAGTACAAACGTACAATACGAATATCATACAAACATACTATCATCGTATAGTACAAACGTACTATACGAATTATTACAAACATACGATCCGTTCGTATATACGATATATCCGTACGGATATGGTATGAATATACCATAATCTGGTATGTTTGTACGATACAAACGTACCAGAATTATATACATGTATAATAATCGTATAAACGTACGATTTGAATGGTATATCCATACGATATTGGTTGGTATGTACGGTACAAACATACCGTACGTTTATATTATATGCATATCGTATAGAAAACATATCGTATTGGTATAGTATGCGTATAGTATTGGAATCGTACGTATAGTTGACCTGCAGAAAATCGCTACTGTACATGCATACAAGGTACATTTAACTAGGTACTAGGTAACTCTACTGTCTGTTGCACGTTTTGCTGCCGACGAACTTTTGGCTATTAAACACATCAAATCTAAATCAAAGTACTTTTTCGTCAGTAACAAAAAAGTCAAGCTCTCCGCGAACATTTATTTGTTGAAATTCCATTGAATATTGATTTTATAGAAGTTTTCTATGGACATTTAGGGGGGGGGGGGGGGGGGGTGGGCTAAAAATATTCCTTAAAAATAATTTTCTTAGTCACATCATTTTCAAGCTATTTAGCCAGGTTTCAGTGTCAATGTACAACCAGTTCGTTTTTCGACCCTGCAGGAAACTCCCCACCTCGGAATAAAATCAATATTTGATGGAATTTCATTAAAAAAATTTTTGGGGAGGGTGACTTTTTTATTGATGAAAAGGTACTAACATTTCAATATTTTTAAATTTAATGTCTTTAATAGCCAACAGTTTGTCGGCAGCAAAACGTGGAACAGACAGTAGTACCTATTAAACGTAACGTCACTCCGTTGTCATCATCAAAGAGGCAGACTTGATATTTTCTGCAAATGACGTCGAAAGATGAAAATATCGTCCACTGTCAACGTCATTTACGGAAAATACAGTCAAACCTCCCCGAAAGGCCACCTCTCTACAACAACACCCTCTCTGTAACAGCCGCTATGTTATATCCCAAATGGATGATTTCCTCTATATCTAACCCTTAGACTGATTAACATGAACATTGTCGTCTGATGTTGCTTTTGCAATGCTGTCAAAGCATGTATTTGATGTGAATTATCGAAGAAAATAAATAAACAGCCGACCACAACATTTAATTCAGCATTAACCTCCCTACGACAGTCACCTCTCTACAACAGCCAGTTTTGCGTCTTCCCATGGGTGGCTGTTGTATAGAGGTAGCATTGTATCGTACATTTTGTACATAGTGCTTATGAGATATTCTTAGGTACAAAATCACATGGCGTTTCACAAATGTTTTATCACCAGGTGCGAAAGGCGATCCCGGTATGCAGGGTGTCCCCGGGGCACAGGGAGTTTCGGGACCAGCAGGGGCTAAGGGGGACACTGGGAATGCCGGACCATTCGGACCGAAAGGGGACAGAGGCGCGGATGGAGCTCCGGGTAATTGACCTTCATCCTGAGGGATCGTAGCTAGTTACTTCCCTTTGCAAATCTATTTATAGAGATCCGGTCCTATGCCGTATTTCAGCGTTTATTTCTTACTGAATAGCACAACAATTGAGTTTTGCGAGCAGAGTAGACCCAGATCAGACTGCACATCTGTGCAGTCTGATCAGCGTCTACATTGATTGCAATAACATTAAATAAGTGTGAAAATATGATCTGGCAAATAATGTAGTTGCGGATGAGATTGAGCAGATATGTAGGATGATCTGGATCAACACTAGTGGAAATAACAACTTGCTCCTTGTCATAACAGATCATGCTACATTCGTCCTTTTACACGCAATACGTCACTAAACTACACAATTGCACCGGAGTTCTATACATACATTCAACGGGGGATAACTAGCTACGATCCCTCATTTGCCACATCATCCGGGATTACCTCCCTTGTCGTATCGTTGTATTTCGCCAAATTGAATAAGGATTTCGCAAATGTGTCATTTTTCGGTAGATGATGTCGAAAATTGACAAAGCATCTTCAGAGCTTATGCGGAATTCAATTCTACATGAGCTACGAGATTTATGTCAACTTACGACATTATTTACTGAGAACAGTGAAACCTCTGTAAACCGGAGAACAAGAAATATAATTATGTGATCATAATTTTGATGGGTTTGGTCATTTAACTCGGGTGATAATGCCTGTTCGTGATCGCATAACACATAACTATGGCTCGGAATATTCAAATGCCTGATTTACAGTGAAACATCGCTAAACCGGACACCCTGGGGACCTCCCAGGGTGTCCGGTTTAGCGAGGTTTCACTGTATTTTCAAAATCAATATCGGCGAAAAACGGCAATACGACATGGGAGATATTAGACCTAGTACTACCAGAAATGGTTCAAAGTTTGTCTTTCGAAACGAACCATAATTATGCGGTTTATATATTAGGTAGTCCCTGAGAATCTTACACTGATAATTGAGACACACCATGTGATTCAGTACATGTGATTCAGTACCTTCGGACATCAGCGTAATTTCATTAAATACGTTTACGATATGTTTCATAAATAAAGACGAAAGTTGACACAATTTTCAGAGTACATGCGGAAAATTGTCATAATTTTTTTCAACTTTTAACGCCATTTACGGAAAATATTGAAAATTTTGTAACCGTATTTCATGAAATTAAGCAGATATCTGAAGGTACAAATTAACAAAATAACAATTAACATGGCATGTCTTTTTGATCTACCATGTTTGTAAGAACTTGAACACCCAGATTGGGAACATGCTATTTTATTATATACCTACCCATGAAATACATAGTTATACGATGTAAATAAAAGTCATATGTTCTCATCGATGAAATAAACATCTTCCGGTGAAAATACGACTACTTCAGCTATCTATATACATAACGCGCACCTGCAGTGCCGGACTGCACATAGGCTGCAAATACACATTCATTACCGTATACAGTCTAGAAAACTGCTAAATTTCATGGAGCGGTATATAATGAATAGAATATTCATATTTTTGCAACGAATATGACATATATGTTCATCTCGTGGTGTGAAATGTCAATATTTCACTCGTGCCGTTGGACATTTCACACCACTCGATGAACATATATGTCATATTCGTTGCAAAAATATGAATATCCTCTATTTCAATACATCAATAGTACATGCTTACATGTAGCTGTCACGATCAGCTTCGTTAAGGTGACGTTAATGCTAGAGTTGTCAAACAACGGGCGTCTACACGAATGGCGTTGACGCCCCTGTAGCCTATTTCACCAACATTGCAAAGTATACTTTTCTGGCAAAGTATACTTTGAGGAAGAAATTTTCAATTTTAGGATAAATTTATTAATTTTTGTTATACTGAATTTATAACATTATCACAGCCATTTTGACTGTGATAATGTAATAAATTCAGTATAATAATTCTGCATACTTTTAATCATGAAATATATGCAGTCGTTAGTTCTATATGAAATAATGCATTTCAGGAAAAATAAATAATTGCTCCCTCAAAGTATACTTTGCTAGAAAAGTATAAAGTGCAATGTTGGTGAAATCGGCTACTGGACGTTTCTCAATCCAATTTTTAGATTTGTTTCTGGCACAGGAACATGGTCATGATGGTTGACAAAATGATTTAGTACTAACTTTAACTGTCTGATAGAGATACACATAATCTCAAGATTTGTATCTTTATCGCAATCTGAAAACAACGAAATCTTGGTTTCCATACCACTCAGCACATTAAAGTCAATATTGACAGTTTTCCGCGCTATCGCACTCGGCAAGAGTCGGTAAACTCCGATTACACGTAAAGTCAATACACTACCATCTGCGCTAATCTTGCCAATATTTGTCAATTTCATTATTTCAAAATACATGTACTTGAATATTGTGGCTGAAATCAAGCAGCTTGATTTGGGTGAGCCTGAGTTGTGCTACATCTCAGGCTCAGATAATACAATTGCTTGACTGCAAGTTGGTATTCCCAACATTAACGAGATCGGCTGTGTAGAAGTCGACCGCAAGTCAGACCTCCACCTTTCCATTCTATCCCCCACCAGCTCCATTGTGAAATGGGAGTGGTGGGGTAAGAATGGAGGTCGTGTAGATTAGATTGGAGTTGTGGGAGAGGTGAAGTTATGGCTACTTCTGGCTTGTCTGCTTCTCAGTGTCTGTGTTTCACACAAATGTTGATGATTTTATTGCTAAAAATGTCATTTGTTTACTACAAACATTAATAGACGCACGTTGGAAGAATGTCTAAACGTAAGGATTTGTGGGAAACACAATAGCATGCAATTTACTGGGAGTTAGGTACATGTATATATGGGGCTACAGTTCGGCTATGTCACTGGGGTTTTCTTTGTGAAACTATTAGTATACAACGTAATTTTCGTTATATTTCAAAGATATGAATCTCAGGGTCTCGAAAATACAATTATTTAAAAATTGAACCATGGGAACCTTGTTTAATGACGTCATCCAGCTGCGCTCGGGAAAAAAGGAAATATTGTCGCCAAGTGCATGTATTTTCATTAATATAACAACAGTTTGCATTTATCATGTATACTCCTTAGAATGTAACAATCACGTAATATTTTAATATGATTCTAATGTGTTCAGGTTAAATAGTTATATGTGGCTGTGGCTGTGGCTGGAGAAATGGAGCTTATGGAATTTGGACCAGTGTATCTCCTGATCAAATTGCACACTCATGTAGCATGATAACGATCTATATTCCTTGTTAGAAGCATGATGGGTGTTTCATTGATGGAATGGCGAATAGTGCCGATCCTGATGAGACTGTGCGGATGCACAGGCTGATCTGGATCTACACTTGTCACCAACCACATAAGCCCAATTTCTCCAGTCACAGCCACATATGTACATGTATCGAGTCCAATCTCCGAGTCGTTTAAGGGTTTATGGGTTATATGTATATGTGCATTGTTACCAATATACACTTTACGTCACCTCCCGCGAATTACAATACGGTTATTTTGGGTAATGTCTCCTAGTCGTTTAAGGGTTTTATTGTGTGTACATTGTTACCAAGAGACACTTTACATCACCTCCCGCGAATTACAGTACGGTTATTTTGGGTAATGTCTCCGAGTCGTTTAAGGGTTTATGGGTTATATGTATATGTGCATTGTTACCAAGATACACTTTACGTCACCTCCCGCGAATTACAATACGGTGATTTTTGGTAATGTCTCCGAGTCGTTTAAGGGTTTATGGGTTATATGTATATGTGCATTGTTACCAAGATACACTTTACGTCCACTCCCGCGAATTACAATACGGTGATTTTGGGTAATGGGTGTTTTGACAATATAAAAGGGGCTCGAAAGTTCGTTCCGATGAATGTGTATATAATTGGCGATTCATGTCGTGTGTAATGTTTGAGCATTTGTAGTTGATAGTTGCACAAAACTATGTAAATTACCAAACACCAACAAAATCCAACCAATCCACGAAAATACCCAGACCATAAACAGACCACAAATATAGCATAGTTTTCTTATTTTCCATGAAAACGCGTATTGGTATTTCATTAGAATTGTATCTAAGGAGACAATTCTAATGCAATGCCAAGACATGTCTTCATTTAGAAGCAAACTGTTCAACAATTGCTATATGTTTATGTGTAAACAGTAGTGTGATTTTATTTTTCCCAATTGAAATTTTGAAATACCCAATTGTTTCAGAAATGATGGAGTGACAATACTCAATTACTAATTCCTTATCTGGAGCCCTGCATATGACACCAAATTAATGAGCATCTCTTCAAATACCTGTTTGTGGATATTGCAGGTCCCAAAAGCAATGCGGGGCCACCAGGGACGAAGGGCGATTCCGGGACTTCTGGAGGGTCGGGAATCCCGCTCACGCCAGGGACTTCTTGTTGTCAGAATCTGGGTAATTATTGTTGTGACCAGTTATGAATGAACATATCCCGGA
>JAQRGA010003131.1:0-12969 GCA_029237695.1 Conchocele bisecta | reverse complement strand
TTGATAAAATTTCATTGAATATTAATGTTATTGCGAAAAAAAGATTTTCCTATGGGACTAACATTAGTATTGATGAAAAACTACTTACCTTCAGGTATATTCTGAGATTTAATGTACAGTGTTTAAGAGCCAAAAGTTTGTAGGAAGCAAAACATGGAACAAACAGTAAGATGTCACTTGACCATTTCGCCACACGCACTTACCGATAATCATAAACATATTATTACGATTACATACTGGTAATCTGACAACGTGATTGGTTTTATTATACCGGTAGTGTGTTTAGCAGATAGTTTACTGTTGTAACCACAAAGTTCATACGTTTATTGTCTACGTCGAACAATTCAGTGCAGCGCTCCAGATAAGTTTTGTATCTAAAGCGTATTATACCCATAGATTTCAAATTCAATGCGTATTTTACTTTTACAGCTGCATTATTGATTTTCTTCCTTATTACAATGTAATAGGGAACAAATGATACAAATAAAACAAATTTAAAAATTCACTTATTTGAGCTGCAAAAAGCAAACACTTTGCTTTTTGCAGCTCAACTAAGTGAATTTTCAATCTTATTGCGTATTTTCACATTGCTGAACAATATATTTTGTACTCCAACTTTTGATAATCAATGTATATTCGGCTAAAATAAGTGCGTAAAATACGCCAATGCGCACCTTATCTGGAGCTCTAATTAAGTGCACAGACCAATCTTGGTACAACATGAGTAATAAAGGAGCCACACGCCTGGGTTGTGACCGCGAACGTCAGTTTATGGTGTTATAGTCACAAAATGTGACGAGTCGTGAAAGGATTGGTACAATTGGGGCGTTTGTAAATATAGTTGACAATAGTACTTACTGAACATTCTAGAACAAGGCATTGCAAGGTTCTGGTCAACTAGCTCGCCACCCTGTCACAGTGGTTAAGCGTTATATTAATTAAACCTTTCACCCCTAAGTCACTGGAATGGAATTTGATATGTTAATTTTGTAACCAATCCAACCGTTACAAAATTATGTTATGACTAGTAAATTTATGAAAAGGGGGTGTCTTTGTTCTCAAAAATATGAAAATTGCTTACAAAAAGTGCAGATCCTGATGAGACGGCTCGTCACGATTTTCAGACAAGTCCATGATTTATAAAAAGGGGGTGTTTTTTTTCTCTAAAAAACATGAGATTCAATTTGTTGCAAAAAGTGCAGATCCTGTTGATCGAGACAGCTCGTCACGAGCCAGCTCGTCTGGATCTACACATTTTGCCAATACCACTCACTATACATGTACTCACAATACAGGCCTGTGGTGTTGAAAGGGTTAATAATAAATACAGTAGTATATAGGGAGTCAAAATGATACCACCTCCCAATTGTGGATACAGATTGCACACAGACACCCCTTTTGAGCCATTATACCACCTCCCAATTGTGGATACGAATTGCACACACATCCCTTTTTGGGAAAGTCGAAGAAAAATTTGTCTCCCAAGAGGCGAACAGAAATGGCAGACGATAATGTTCCACCACCCAATTGTGGATACGAATTGCACACACATCCCTTTTTGGGAAAGTGTAGGAGAAATTCGTCTCCAACAGAAATGGCAGACGACAATGTTCCACCACCCAATTGTAGATACGAATTGCATACACATCCCTTTTAGGGAAAGTAGAAGAAAAATTTGTCTCCCAAGAGGCAAACAGAAATGGCAGAAGACAATGTTCCACACCCAATTGTGGATACAGATTGCACACACACATCCCTTTTTGGGAAAGTCGTATCCACATTTGGGACGAAAACATCAACAATCGTACTACCACCTACCCACACCCCAAAATATGGCATACGAGAGGGGGGAAAAAGGTCGAGAAATCCACAATTGGGACACGAGTATACACAACTGGGACACGATATCGACAATTGCACTGGTGCCGTAGAAAGAATTCATCTCCCAAGAGGCAAACAGAAATGGGTCGAGAAACCCACAATTGGGACACGAGTATACACAACTGGACTGGTAGTACAAAAGACGACGTTTTGGTACAATAGTGGATGGGGGTTCTAGTCCATTTCGCACGGAGCCATTATTTTCTCTGTCGTATGTATCCACATTTGGGACGAAAACATCCACAATCGTACTACCACCGAAATATGGCATACGAGAGTGGGAAAAAAGGTCGAGAAATCCACCCAATTGGGACGCGAGTATACACAGCTGGGACACGATATCCACAATTGCACTGGCGCCGTAGGAGAAATTCGTCTCCCAAGAGACAAACAGAAATGATACCACCCACTTGTGTATTTGGACACATTTGGGAAAAGTGTAGAAAAAGTGTCTCCCAAGAGGCAAACAGAAATGATACCACCCATTTGTGTATTTGGACACATTTGGGAAAAGTGTAGGAGAAATTCGCCTCCCAAGAGGCAAACAGAAATGATACCACCCATTTGGGGGAAAAGACAACTCGAACAAAGACAATTCGAACAAAGACCAACTTGGAAAACCTCTCTAGAATTGGGTCGAGAAACCCACAATTGGGACACGAGTATACACAACTGGGACTGGTAGTACAAAAGACGACGTTTGGTCCAATAGTGGATGGGGGTTCTAGTCCATTCTGCACGGAGCCACAATTTTTGGAGGTCTCGCCTCGCCACATCCACAATCGAACGCCCATTTGAAGATATGGGACCCCATTGGAATAGACGCCATGCCATACAAGGAATGCGAGACATGCGGAAAGGGCTTCGACAAGCCCACACATCTTCGAAGACACATGGGTCGTAAGAAACCGTGCAGACCTCCCACGAGAGAGTGTCCCGGATGTGGAGGGAAGTTTGCCACCTACAAGACTCTCTGGTAACATCGCTCGAACAGGTGTCCCGAGGGGCCAGAAGATAGAACCACGGATGGTAGCAAGAAGAAGGCTGCGACCAGGAAGAGGATCCTGGTACTGGAGAGGAGGGTGGTAGAGTTGGAGGAGAAAGTGGCTAGACTGCGGGATGGAAAACCTCGCGAGGGAGCGAGACACGAGAACATCGACAGCGACGACGACGAGATAGATTGGACAGATATGTAGAGAGCGGGGGATTCCCCCTCCACTTTTTGCACTGGCCCCCATCTCGACTCCCAACGGCAAACAAACACCAGAAAACCTCTCCCCAAAGTAGGTAGAAAAATGATACCACCCAATTGTCCACATTTGGACTTTTGGGAAAGTCGAACAAAAATCGTCTCCCAAGAGCAAAACAAAATCTAGACCACATCGAAGTTCCCAATAGGAGGGTTCGAATATTTTCCAAAATGGCTACTGCATGTAGAAAGGGTCGCGCCCTCCAGAGGGAGGGTGTACGGAGTCGCTAGTTTCGTTTTTCCATTCGGCGTACCGGACTGTTTTGCGGAGTGCACGAACTGGGCGTCGGGATCTGGTTTGTTCTTCCAGAGTCTACAAGCCTCTAGAGACCCGATGGAAAACAATGGTTTGCAAACTGCATACACAGCGAAAGCAATCCCAAGTCCCCACTTTGCATTCTCCATCGTTTGCCAAATGTCGTGCAACTCCAAGTCTTTTTCGCATTTCGGCACGCTAGGGTTGGGAGCGCTAGCCTCGGTTGTCTCGGATGCACTAGTCTCGGAACCAGTGTCCGAAAACGCGCTAGTTCCAACCACCACCAAAACGGTCTTCTAGAAACCCAAACACGACTCCAAATTCGCCAGCAACGCTCCAAACGAAGTTCCACATCCAGTAGCTTGCGATCCAAACGGTTCCCCCAAGAAATGCAAACGCGTAGATTCGCCGGCTGGGCTGGGCACCTTCTAGAGGGGTATTCGCAAGGGGAGGTTCTTCTAGAGGACCAGGTGTAGGAGGTGGGTCTACATTCGCAATGGGAGGTTCTTCTAGAGGTGTTGTATTGCTAGTTTCGGGAGTTGCACTACTAGTTTCGTCGGCGTGGTCCAGAATATTTTGGAGTCTTGCGCTACCAATTCCGTACTTCTTTTTGGTTTGGCGGGCTGTGGACATCCCACGGGTGGAAACAATTTCTCGGATGGCTTTCGGGGACAAGTAGGTTTTCGGCATGGCTACAAAAACGTCTTTCTACACATAGGGGAACATGTGTCCAACATGGAATTCCCAAAATTCCTCGAAGTGCTTGGGACGTGCGGGACACTTGGGGCTCTCCCAGGAGAAGCATGTTTTCTAGGATTGCTGTGTGTGTTGCTGTGGATTGCTGCGGATTGCTGCGGATTGCCGCGTATTGCTGCGTATTGGTGTGTATTGGTAGGCAATCCTAGAAAACATGCTTCTCCTGGTAGAGCCCCAAGTGTCCCGCACGTCCCAAGCACTTCGAGGAATTTTGGGAATTCCATGTTGGACACATGTTCCCCTGTGTGTAGAAAGACGTTTTTGTAGCCATGCCGAAAACCTACTTGTCCCCGAAAGCCATCCGAGAAATTGTTTCCACCCGTGGGATGTCCACAGCCCGCCAAACCAAAAAGTACGGAATTGGTAGCGCAAGACTCCAAAATATTCTGGACCACGCCGACGAAACTAGTAGTGCAACTCCCGAAACTAGCAGTACAACACCTCTAGAAGAACCTCCCATTGCGAATGTAGACCCACCTCCTACACCTGGTCCTCTAGAAGAACCTCCCCTTGCGAATACCCCTCTAGGAGGTGCCCGCCCAGCCGGCGAATCTACGCGTTTGCATGTCTTGGGGAACCGTTTGGATCGCAAGCTACTGGATGTGGAACTTCGTTTGGAGCGTTTGCTGGCGAATTTGGAGTCGTGTTTGGGGTTTCTAGAAGACCGTTTGGTGGAGGTTGGAACTAGCGCGTTTTCCGACACTGGTTCCGAGACTAGTGCATCCGAGACAACCGAGGCTAGCGCTCCCAAGCCTAGCGTGCCGAAATGCGAAAAAGACTTGGAGTTGCACGACATTTGGCAAACGATGGAGAATGCAAAGTGGGGGCTTGGGATTGCTTTCGCTGTGTATGCAGTTTGCAAACCATTGTTTCCATTCGGGTCTCTAGAGGCTTGTAGACTCTGGAAGAACAAACCAGATCCCAACGCCCAGTTCGTGCACTCCGCAAAACAGTCCTGTACGCCGAATGGGAAAAACGAAACTAGCGACTCCGTACACCCTCCCTCTGGAGGGCGCGACCCTTTCTACATGCAGTAGCCATTTTGGAAAATATTCGAACCCTCCCTATTGGGAACTTCGATGTGGTCTAGATTTTGTTTTGCTCTTGGTAGACGATTTTTGTTCGACTTTCCCAAAAGTCCAAATGTGGACAATTGGGTGGTATCATTTTTCTACCTACTTTGGGGAGAGGTTTTCTGGTGTTTGTTTGCCGTTGGGAGTCGAGATGGGGGCCAGTGCAAAAAGTGGAGGGGGAATCCCCCTCTCTCTACATATCTGTCCAATCTATCTCGTCGTCGTCGCTGTCGATGTTCTCGTGTCTCGCTCCCTCGCGAGGTTTTCCATCCCGCAGTCTAGCCACCTCCTCCTCAAACTCTACCACCCTCCTCTCCAGTACCAGGATCCTCTTCCTGGTCGCAGCCTTCTTGCTACCCTCCGTGGTTCTATCTTCTGGCCCCTCGGGACACCTATTCGAGCGATGTTGCCAGAGAGTCTTGTAGGTGGCAAACTTCCCTCCACATCCGGGACACTCTCTCGTGGGAGGTCTGCACGGGTTCTTGCGACCCATGTGTCTTCGAAGATTTGTGGGCTTGTCGAAGCCCTTTCCGCATGTCTCGCATTCCTTGTATGGCATGGCGTCTATTCCAATGGGGTCCCATATCTTCAAATGGGCGTTCGATTGTGGATGTGGCGAGGCGAAACCTCCAAAAAATTGTGGCTCCGTGCAGAATGGACTAGAACCCCCATCCACTATTGGACCAAACGTCGTTTTTTGTACTACCAGTCCCAGTTGTGTATACTCGTGTCCCAATTAATTGTGGGTTTCTCGACCCAATTCTAGAGAGTTTTCCAAGTTGGTCTTTGTTCGAATTGTCTTTGTTCGAGTTGTCTTTTTCCCCCCAAATGGGTGGTATTTCATTTCATTTCCCAAATGTGTAAAATCATCTGTTTGCCTCTTGGGAGGACACTTTTCCCTAAACACTTTTAGTTTATTTTTCTCCCAAATGTGTCCAAATACACAAGTGGGTGGTATCATTTCTGTTTGTCTCTTGGGAGACGAATTTCTCCTACGGCGCCAGTGCAATTGTGGATATCGTGTCCCAGTTGTGTATACTCGCGTCCCAATTGGGTGGATTTCTCGACCTTTTTTCCCACTCTCGTATGCCATATTTCGGTGGTTTCTTCTACTTTCCCAAAAAGGGATGTGTATGCAATTCGTATCCACAATTGGGTGGTGGAACATTGTCGTCTGCCATTTCTGTTGGAGACGAATTTCTCCTACACTTTCCCAAAAAGGGATGTGTGTGCAATTCGTATCCACAATTGGGTGGTGGAACATTGTCGTCTGCCATTTCTGTTCGCCTCTTGGGAGACAAATTTTTCTTCGACTTTCCCAAAAAGGGATCTGTGTGCAATTCGTATCCACAATTGGGAGGTGGTATAATGACTCAAAAAGGGTGTCTGTGTGCAATCTGTATCCACAATTGGGAGGTGGTATCATTTTGACTCCCTATATACTACTAATACAAACAAGAAATGAGACGCACATTGTGGCCAAATATGATCAAAATCAGTGAAGCAGTTCATTGAGTTATTGAAAAATGAAGGTACATACATGGACTAACACTATATCCCCTCTTGCCTCTTGCCTATATGAAACAATAGCAGACGACAGTTTTCGTTTCTAAGCGTTAATTAAAATCCCCGAACCCACAATCATTGAGGGATAAATTTAACCCTTAGAATGTGGGAACCTAAAATATTTGTCTGCTGTTAATTCATATTTTGTCTTTTCTCTCAGCAAAAGCATCGTTTGGCAGCACATTAGAATCATTTCCATTGGAAATGATTATAAAGTGCTGCCAAACCATGTTTTGATGAGAAAAATGGAAAATGAAAAATATTAAGCAGACAACACAAATTAATTCAGCATTTTCGTCTGTCGTTAATTCATATTTTGTCTTCTCTCGGCAAAAGTATCGTTTGTTTTGTTTTGATGAGAAAAATGGAAAATAAAAAATATTAAGCAGACCACACAAATTAATTCAGCATTACGAGGGTTAATGAGGCAATTATGCAGTGACAGATGGGAATATAAAACGATGGCTTTATACATGTAAGCCGATCATAACAGTGAATATAAACAGGAATAATTATTATTACCTGTAAATAGAAATGATCATTATTAGCTGAACTGTTTTACATTTGAAGCAGTTCATGGAAGCTTCTGCCTTATTAACTCGTTGCTAGCGGCGAAAATATCCACCAAACGAATTAGGAGTAAATGTATAAGTTTTATTTCTCTCTGTAAATATGGCTTGAAATTTCATTATAATTAAGTCCTCAGGACTCAATTCTAATGAATTTCCAAGACGTATTCATGATATTTACGTGGAGAAATACAAGAAAATATGATGAATTATTGTCCGGTAGTTTTGAACTATTTATAGCCCACAAGTT
Organism: Conchocele bisecta; assembly: GCA_029237695.1. Classification (NCBI taxonomy): domain Eukaryota; kingdom Metazoa; phylum Mollusca; class Bivalvia; order Lucinida; family Thyasiridae; genus Conchocele; species Conchocele bisecta. Next base: position 5,369 of record JAQRGA010003131.1, on the reverse strand, counting down.
TCCCAGCATGCAAAGAGTTAACGCCAGACACCGATAGGCAAGAGGGGATATAGCTTTTGTCCATGTATGTACATACATGCATGCATACGTGTGTACATTAGTAACAGCTTTAATTTGTCAATAACTCATGATGCGCTTCATCGATTTTGATAATATTTGGCCATAATGCGTGTCTAGGGTGCTTTGTTTTGTATCTGACCCATGTCCGACCGCCCAAGGTCAAGGTCACTGAGGATTTATGTTCACCTTGTTTGTGGGGCAAAAATGTTAAAGTTGTTTTTATTATCAAGGCTGCTTCCAGCTCTTTTACCCCCATGTTAAATTCCCATAGAGAAATCATTTTTCATAATAAAAGCATTATTTGACCAAATTTCACGAACTAAAAGGAAGGCTCATTCTTTATTTGTTCTCAAATTTAATATTATAAAAACAATACTGTTTTTGCATTGTTTATATACCGTAGCCGCAAAATGTGGGCAGGTTTCGTGAAACAGACAGTAGTCATGTCCCATTTATTGCGTTGTTCACATTGTGTGTACTAATTTACATATAAATATTCAAATGATTAATCATAGCGTGCATATTTATGCATAAAGCACATATTACCGACACACACATGATACACCTGTGATAATTTTACAATCATGTTACATTTTAGGCCCGAACACAGGAATTAATTTAGGGGGGTGCGTTATCGACGGCGCAAAGGGCTAAACATTGTTTTTTTGCACATTAACGGACAGACCACGGCAGATTAACCATTTCACCCCTAAATAACTGGAATTGATTTTGATATGTTAATTTTGCAACCCATTCCAATCATCACAAAATGATTTTCAGACCAGTCCATTTATGAACACAAGGTTTTTTTGTTCTCACAATTATGACAATTACTTTCAAAAAGTGCAGATCCTGATGAGACGGCTCGTCACGAGCCGGCTCATCTGGATCTACACTTTTTGCCAATACCACTATACAGGCCTGTGGTGTTGAACGTGTTAAGGGGGTGCGTACGCACCTGTCACACCCCCTCTGGGTACGCGCCTGCATTTACATCCATGGATAGGTATAGAGCGTGTAATTGAATGTGGCAGTGCAAAAAGGGGGCTAACTCCATGAGGGAGTTGGCCCCTTATGCCACTGCCACCTTCAATCGAAGGTGGCAGTGGCATAAGGGGCCAACTCTCTCATGGAGTTAGCCCCCTTTTTGCACTGACCCCTACAAACATCATAGCGTTGTGCTTAGAGCGTGTCCATGAGTGTTGAACGTTTTTATTGTAATTCAGTGCTGAATATTATATTTTTTATTATAATTTCAGCGCTGAAAGTTTATTGCAATTGCAGGTGCATTCCTGTGTGTATATGTTTGATTGATTGAGGTTTTACATCAATTCATCACAAATCAATCCAGTCAACCAACCAACCAACCTTGCATAGGTTCATGTGTCTCAATTGGTATTTTGTTCTCTATTTTTTGTTGACAAAAATGTGGAATTCTAGATATAACAATTTACTATCTGTCCGAGTGCAGGGATTCCGCTGGCGATTTTTTTATTTTCCCAGCGGAATCCCTGAGAGTGTAGTTAGAGTGTAGTCAGAGTGTATTTAGAGTGTAGTCAGTCAATGCATAGTGAGTTACTAACAGTAATGTGTGCCTCATAAAGGAACACTAATGTGTGAGAAGAAAACAATAGTATTCAAGCACCGAGAATTAGACAGCCTGCCATGGTCAATCACCCTGTCTGACAAATGTGACATATTTACTGCGAATTAGAACATCAATCTTGTATCGGCCATATCACACTTGTCAATACCACCAAGAAGATGATAAACACACTATTGTCTGTTTCACGGTTTGCTGCTATACCGTAGGAATTCCTCAATGTGCCTCGGAATTCCTGCGCGATTCCTAGCTTTGTGTGATAAATTTTATATCAAAATAAACTGGTCTGGTATTCTCTATACATTTTCCTCTAAGAAACTGGTGAATATTTAGTGTTTAACTCTTTGCATGCTGGGGAAATTGTGGGCTATAAATAGCTATAAAATAGCAGACGACACTTCATTATATTTTCTTTTATTTCTCACTATAAATATCATGGATAAGTCTTGGAAATTCATTAGAATTGAGTCCGGAGGACGCAATTCTAATGAAATTCCAAGACATATTTAGAGAGTGAAATAAGAAACATAATCATAATTTGTTGATGTTATTTTCACCGCTAGCATGCAAAGAGTTAAAGGACACGAGTCTGAGATGTGGATGAAATGTGAGTAAAACAGATGATAAAAGAGGATTTGACAGTAGGTAGATTTGTATCGGTTTTCTGAAAATATATGACCCTATAGGTGACTTGAAAAAAGAATGTAACAAGATGGCATCATCCCTCATGTCATGCCAATCGAGGCTTTGATAGTATAACGAAAAACTTAAAAAAAAAAAAATTAACAAAAGACTTTAACCCGGACGCACGTATGTACGGATGTACGTATCATGCATGCCAATGTGCCGACTATCATTGCGCGGTCCGCAAACGGGCGCAACACAAATCATGTGACACACAAATCATGTGACAAACTTGTTTTGACTGGAATCCGGTTCATATCGGAATGTTTGTTCAATTATGACAATGACACCAGCTAAATACCTGACAAAAATATCTCATATTTATGTGTTGTTACACCTCATTTGTAATAATTGCAATAGTTATCGTGAGTTACATGAAAATGGAATTCACTTGTCTGACTGTACCTGTAATCTCGACAAATTTGTAATGCAAATATTTATACGGTACACATATAGCTTAGTCTGATTGTGTGTGTACACGAGACAAACTCTAATAACAGATAAGAGTCTCGTATTGACACTATCATATGCAATACTGATTCACAAGAATAAAAATGTCAATAATTTGTTTTCCAGGTTTCTTACTTATTCAGATAACAAGACAAGAAGCGTGTCAACTCATCACCGATGCTTATCTTTCGTCTTTCAACATAAAACTCATTTTTTTCTCAATACAATGATTCAGAGAAATGAAAATATACAGATATACGTACATGTAGTTGACAAAATGAAACTATTTATACTATTTCTTTGTGAATTTTCTTTCAAGATAGTTTGCTTATGCAGTAAAACCTCTCCAGAGCCGACATCCTGGGAGGTCCCCAGGATGTCCGCTTTAGAGAAGTTCCACAGGCAAGTAAGCAGTCCAAGAAATGAGTGTGTGCTTTGCGAACGGGACGCACATTAACATAATAGATAAATATAAACGAAACAGTCCATAATTAACCCATTTCAGCCTAAGGATACTATGATTTTTGTTGAAAAAATCTCATTATTTTGTTCATCCATCGATAAAGGTATATGTTGTTACCACTCATTTGTTGTTATACTCATTTGTCATATGTTGTTACCACTCATTTGAACCGTCTCGTCGAGACGGTTCAAATGAGTGGTTTGGTTACAACATATACTTTCGAAAGGAAATAAAGAAAATAGGGATATTTTTCTGTCAAAAGGTTCATACTGATAAGACATTTCGGGAAAAATAAATGATTACTCCCTCAAAGTATACTTTGCTAGGTAAGTATACTTTGTAATTGGCTACTGGGATATCGGAATTCCAGTAAGAATGAAACCCATCATTAAAAAGGCTCCCAATCATGAAGCCACCGACATTTTTGTAAAATTTATTTTATGGGTGCGTCACGGGGATGAGAACCTAAACATTAATTTTCCATTTAACCTTTGTCCTAAAATCTAGGAGTGTACGTAAAAATCATGATTGAACATTAGTATGACCAAACCAAACAAATCAATTTCAACGTGGGAGAATACAATTATATATGATTCAATGAAAACGTGATTTAACAAATCGATGGTCTAGTAACATAAGGTCGTAACTGCTATGCTTTTAGCATAGCAGTTACGACCTTATGGTACTAGACCATCGATATATTAAAAAAGACTGGAAAAAAAAGACTTGAAAAAAAAATCTCAAACAAACAACATATCGAAAAAAAATGGAAAAACTTGAGAGAAAAAAAGACTTGAAAAAAAATCTCAAACAAACAACATATCGATGGTCTAGTAACATAAGGTCGTAACTGCTATGCTTTAAGCATAGCAGTTACGACCTTGTGTTACTAGACCATCGATATCGAGTTTCAAATTTTCCTTCACAATTTGGCATTGTAATACTATAAATACCATTATACTCATATATACGCTTGAGTAACGGTATTTGAGACGTTGTGAATCAGTAGAATATTATGAAATCGTACAACGATTTCATTCTTATTTGTCATACAAAATGTGTCATTAGAAGTCTGGTCTCATTCAATTGTTGACCAGTGTAGACTCAGATCAGGCTGCACGTCTACACTGTTCATCTATAAAGTAGTTTGGCACTTGGCGATATTATACATGTATATGACAAATAACATAGCACATATATGACAAATAACATAGCACATATAAACAAACAACAGATATGTATTGGTTGAAGCTGGTTAATAACACAATTAAGAAACGTTTTATCGTGTCTGTCTCCCGCGAACAAACCGGAAAATTGCTTGGATAAGTCATTAAATTCATGTAATGAAGAAATTCAACTGCAATAGACATTGAATTTGTGTTTTTGGTGATGACTAAGGCGAGCATGATGTTTTATCTGCTGAAATCCAATATATGACATAATATATAAGCGCTCCATAACTGTTCATTCACGGTTTATGTTAAATAAAATCTATTGTGGGGAAAGTAAATAAATACTGGGGTATTGACCCTGTTAGGTTTCAGTATAGCGATATATTTTATACGTGTTAAAGGGGCATGTTAGAATTTTTTGAAAAAAATACTATAAAAAATAATATGATAGTATTTTTTCAGAGAAATCCTGATATGCTCCTTTAACCCTTAGAATGCTGGAGCCGAAAATAGTCGTCTGCTGCTGTGTCATATTTTATCAATTCTCTCAGTAAAAACATGGTTTTTCAGCATTTTAGAATCATTTCCATTGGAAATGATTCTAAATTGCTGTCAAACAATGTTTTTGATGTGAAAAGTGGAACATAAAAAATAAACAGCAGACGTCAAATTTTTATTCAGCATTTTAAGGGTTAACATTTCAATTTATCCCGTCAACACAGTGCGCATGTGCCGTGAAACACGGTACCGTGAAACATTTTTGATATCCAGTCAATACTATTTATGGGAACAAATATCTGGCGCGGCACGGAAACGGAATGTGCTCGGCAGAGTCTCGCCCATCCCGTTTCCTGAGCCTTGCCTGATATTTTTTCCCATTCACGGCACTAACCTACTATTCTCTATGTATCCGAGACATTAGGTATGTACAATGTTA
>JAQRGA010000313.1:0-25879 GCA_029237695.1 Conchocele bisecta | reverse complement strand
TCTCATTGCAATTATTTACCAAATTTACAATAGTTTCCGTAAATGACGTCGAAAGTTACCGGAAATTTCATAGTTAATGCGGAATATAATTTCATAAACATTCGTACTTCTTAGAATAGGTACAAAATCACATGGCGCGTCTCATACATGTATGTAGTCTTGCACTAGTCGTACATTGTATTTAACTACATACATTTAAACACTACATACAATGATTAATATGTTTTTGTTTTCTACACATGTTTTCGCACATTTTCTTAGATACAAAATCACATGGCGTGTCTCATATGACGAATTCCGTGTTCTCGGGCCTCCTGCTATTGACAGTTTACACGCCACATTCAGTACACCAATGCATGTAATTAAAAGTGTAGAAAGCTATATTCATTCATAATAACCATTCATTATAAGGCAACAAGAAACGTGAATATTTTTGCCGTCGCTGATACTCATAAACTACAACGGTGTTAACATTGGCTCGGAATTTGTCATTTCAGTACCAACTGTAGCTTAGTATATATATTAATTAAATAAAAGACATACTACAGTGAAACGTCTCTAAACCGGACATCTGTGAGGTCTACAGGGTGTTTGTTTGTTTGTTTGTTTGTTTGTTTTGTTTGTTTGTTTGTTTGTTTGTTTGTTTGTTTGTTTGTTTGTGTGTTTGTGTGTTTGTGTGTTTGTTTGTTTGTTTGTTTGTTTGTTGGGGTTAACGGCATATCAACAGATAAGGTCATGTAAGGCCGGGTCAATGGGCTTAGCACTAAATCCCATATATTACCTGTACGTGCATCTTCAAGTACATGTACAAATGGGGGGGGGGGGGGATCCCAAAAGCAGAACTGAATATTTACAATAATAAAACTATATATTCAGCCCTGAAATCAGGATAATCCTGATCTGATGCCAGGTCCTCGCCACACCAGAATCACTTGGCCTCTCCCAAAACCAGTCGGACTAACTTCCCTTAAACTGCTTCCGACACACTATTCATGTTAGAATTTGCGGAAATTTCGGTTTGACGACTCGTGACTTAGTCTAAGCCACAGGCGCCCGTTTCACTAAACTTCGCACAATAAAAATGTTCTTACGAAGCTTTTTATGAATTGGGTTTTCACATTAACGTGAGTCATAATTGCTACTATTTTCCACATACGTGTACACATCCTAAATATGAACACATCCTCAACACATTTTCCACCATTGACTGTATGTGTGTATTTTCCACCTACGTGAACACATCCTAAATATGAACATATCCTCAACACATTTTCCACCATTGACTGTATGTGTATTTTCCACCTACGTGAACACATCCTAAATATGAACACATCCTCAAACGATTTTCCACCACCATTGACTTTATGTGTGTACTTTATTGTAAATTAAAATGTTGCACTTACGAACTTCTCAGTCGTACGAATGTTAGTGAAACGGGGCTCCAGTGGTTTAACATAAACAGTGTGACGTCAAACCGCACAAATCCACAGGCAATTTGTGGTATGAACGAGAAAAACGCTCTTTAAATCATACCCAATTTTACAATATTAAATATCTAGAAGGTAGGATACTCGCCATCGGAAGTGGCATTAGTGTACCCTGGGCCCGGCTCTCTAATTCTGTAATGCGCGTTATAATTACTGAATTAGCGAGCCACTCTGTTGTTAAAAGATGGCGAGTGTCCTACCTTCTCGATATTTAATATCAGATTGAAATTTGGTATTATTTAAAGAGCGTTTAGTCGTTCATACCACAAAGTGCCTGTCACAAATTCCACCAACTCTAACGATGACGCAGGGGCGTTTTTCAGCATTTTTTTCTAATATCTCATCGGAAGTGTATGTTGTTACCACTCAGTTGAACCGTCTCGGTGAGACGGTTCAACTGAGTTGTAACAACATACACTTTGGGTGGGTAGCGGGGGCACCCATTAGATTCACCGGACCAATCCTATGATGCTTCTGACGCTCCTGTGACGATGCCCCGGAATAGTTCCAAGGGAAGTTACTCGTGATTGTCCAAATTCAATAACATTTGAGACAACCCGTGTATGTGATGTGCGATTTTCAAGAAAAATGTTTGCGGAAACTGTGATATTTTCGGTAAATGACATTGGACGTTGACGAAATTTACATAGCAAATGTGGAATTCTAATCCGCATTTTCTCTGAACATTTCGTTAAAGGTAAATGCCCTCTCAGTAGGCACAACATGTTCTTTACAGGAATTAAATACGTGTATGATCGTGTCACTATTCCACCAGTTCTAAAAATTACGAGTGTCCGCTATACAGATATAATCATTTAGTAATGTTTACTTTACTGATAGTGATATACATAACAGTTTGTGTCTACTGGGTGGGCGTGTACCTTTAATTTTCGACGCCATTTACGGATAATATCGTATTTTTAAAAAATATAATTTGCATTAGATATCCCAATTATAAGACTGACTTATAAACAGCGCCGTGTCATAAACTCCCGGCGGGTTCAGTTACAGGTGTTTGAACAGATGGTCAGTATGTTGGTGTCTTATGGGTATTTTGGTGAATTTTGGGTAGATTTGGGTGGAATTCGTTGTGTTTGGTTTATTTACATCGTTTTGTGGAATTGCCAACGCTCAATCATTACACACGACAGAAATGGTCAATTGTCTACACATTCAGACAGATGATATCATCAATTTTCAACCAACAAACTCCAAATTCGGACTCTATCGATTCAGGGGACATATCAGTCTACTGATGCCGATAGAATACGTGAACTGCAGTTATCTGTTGTTACATCTAAGACATTCAAATCCATACAATAGTGACATTTTTTCTAGCGAGCCATGCGAGATTTTCTAGCGGAGATTACACGCGTTGCACGCCATTTGATTGGATAGCCATTTCCCACGATGTGTCAAAATCCACAACGACATCTCTCGTTATTGGATGTCAGCCAATAAGAGTCGCGATGTAAAAAGGTTTACACGTCTATGTAAGGATATGTACCCAAAATTTCCGATTTTTGAGAGCTCGACCATCTATCCGAGAATAGTTGACGTTTTTCAGACGAAATATAAACAGGTCCAGTACATTAATCTAAACAAACAATGTGAGACAGGTTGTATTGTTGTCGGTTCACAAATAATGGTTTTATGGGTTAAAAACGTACGCATGTAGAAGCTATGTTTCACACCTTTGTAAATTACCGTACACATATATACGCGAACTAACTCGCGGGAGGTGATGTAAATTATATATTCGTAACAATGCACCCACACCACCAGATATACCGAAATAACCCATGAAACACCGAAATATGAACCGATCTTTAAGGACGGATTCATTCCTCAGTACAGTCCATAAGTATCGGCGTATTTTCTCTCTGTACAGTCCATAAGTATCGGCGGGTTCAGTCTCTGAGGGGCCGTTTCACTAAACTTCGTACGACTAAAATGTTCGTAAGTGCAAAATTATGATAGTCTGTAAATTCCACATTAACAATGTTTTTTCTTGTAAACAATTAGTGGATTTACATTTATTGAGCATTGGCTGCATATGCAGCCTATGCTCAATAAATGTAAATCAATCAATTTAAATTTCCAGACGATCCTAAATTTGCACTTACGAACATTTTAGTCGTACGAAGTTTAGTGAAACGGCCCCTGGGTGCATAAACTCCCGGCGAGTTCAGTCCCTGTACAGGCCATATACGGAGCCGGTGCAGATGAAGTCGGGAGCCGTGTACGTGTACGATGCGAAGTTGTCTTTCTTGTTGTAAAATTTAGTATTGGCAGAATCGTAGTGTTAACGGCTGGAACATGGTCATCATTAAAAGGAGGAAACCACAGCCGTATTTATGAAATATATGATTTACCTGAGACTTCATTGGCGCCGCCACAAATGCAGTGTAAACAATAGACCACGGGATCACATACCCTGAATAGAGAGAAATGTACGACGCTGTTGTGCTGAGAATAAAATGCGGAACGTCCGTTTGGGTACAGGGGTCCCTTATTTCGTGAACGGAATACATGTAGCTGGCGGGCTGCACTATTGATTACTAGTAAATATTCCACCATATAGAGAATAGTAGGTTAGTGTCGTGAATGAGAAAAATATCTGGCAAGGCTTAGGAAACGGGATGGGCGAGGCTCTGCCGCGCCATATATTTTTCCCATTCACGGCACTATCTGGCAAGGATTAGGAAAATATATTTCCCATTCACGGCGCTACACTAGCTGGCAATGCTTAGGAAACGGGATGGGAGAGGCTCTGCCGAGCCCATCCCGTTTCCGTGCCGCGCCAGATATTTTTCTCATTCACGGTACTAACCTACTATTCTAGTTATCCCGTCAACACTACAAATATCTTTAAAATGCAAAAAAGTAACCTCAGACGCATCCTCAAAATCGGAGAATCGACTAATATGACAACCGCATATATATACTCATACGCAGTGATTAGGTCGTATTGGCAGGATATCAAACATGTTTCACAGCACCGTGTTTCACGGCACATACGTACTGTGTTGACGGGATAATATAATATTCACGTCCATTACCTGATTCCTGACGAATTCCCATTCAGCTAAGTGCAGAAGATACTGAACAAACGCATTTTCGTCTAGTGACCGGCGAAATGAATTTGCGCCGGTTACGAGACGAAAATTGCGTTTATGCGATAGCTCTAGGTCGCACTGAGAGGAATCTCGTACGGTATCGGTGTATCTTTCGACGTGAAACATTTTACGCCGGCGCGGAGTGCAACACCAGTGGAATCTTTGCTGAGAAAAACGTACAGAAATCACAATTGGGTACAGCGGTCCCGTATTTCCCAAAATACATATCAGGCGAACTGCGCCACGAATACACACTCCCAGCTGTGATTGTTATATTATTCACGCCCGTTACGCAAATTATCAGTTATTGTAGTGTTTATAGGTAAACATTTTCCGAGTTCGGCTCGATGTCATGACAACTGAAAGTTTCGCGGCGCTACTAGAAACAAAATTGCTACCCCACTCGCGAATACCCCACTCCAATGCACACATACGTGTAATATGCAAATACCGCTACCAATAAAAATGCACACATATCTGTAATATGCAAATAATATATCAAGTTTGCTTAGGACATGGACATTTACATCTCTATACACATGATACAGGGGGGGGGCGTTTCACTAAAATGTTCGTAAGTGCAAAATTAAACAATGGTTGGATTTACATTCATTGCCTATGATCAATAAATGTAAATCCATCAAGTGAAATTTCCAGACGATCCTAAATTTGCACTTACGAACATTTTAGTCGTACGAAATTCATTGAAACGGTCAGCAGGTGTGTAGAAGCTAAATTATACATGTAAAACACAAACATGTGCTTCTTATTTTTAACTATCGCACATGGTGTGATTTCCCTGCTGGCAGCATCTGCATAAAGACTTATTGGACACATAATATATAATTTATTGGTGCAAGTATTTGTCGTTTTACGAATAGGTTTTTTATTAAATTTCCATATACTTTATATGGGGCCACAAGAAGGGCACAGTCAATATAGCCTAATAATGTACAGAAATGGGTAGGTGGGGTAACGTTTTCAAATGAGCCATTTATTGGGTGCTAGGTCCGAGTCTTCCACCTGTGGGGACAGTAACCTTAAGCCAACAGTGGTGTTGGGCAAGTATTTAACAGTCCGTTAAGTTAAACAAAGGAACGTGACGTCAAACAGACAAATCCCAGCAATTCAAGCGCCGAAATACCACCAGTCAATCTCACCTTATCCCGAATCTCATCCGTCAGTTCCCTGACGACAGACAAACACAGTTTCGGGTTCTACGTCAGTCCCGCCAAATTCTCCTCCAGAACGGATTTCGTGATTCGCTCCACGGCAGCCGAGTTGAATTTCTTCTTAGGTTCTATGCGATAGGTCGGTTCCTTCTCGTGATGCGCGGTGGACAAGCTTCCCAGAGATCCAATCTCTTTCTTCATGAATTTTGACGATAGACGCTTAGAAAAGCGTTTAGCGAACAGATTGTTGTTGAACGAAGGGCAGGCCGTGCTGATGCGTTTCACGGCGAATTTGTTGCCGACGTGTCCTAGGTTTGCGTTGCCGACGGCGGAAATGTTCTCGTTTGTGTCCGAGTGGTGCAGACGACATACGTTTCCATAGCGATAGTTGGACCTTCGGTGAATGGCTGGGTGTTACCGGGGATACCCGGTTGATGGTGGCCGGCTGGTTGGCGGCTGCCGGCGGATGGCTGGCGGCATGGTTGGCGGCCGGATGGTTGGCGGCTGACGGCGGATGGTTGGCGACTGTGCTATCGCTCGTCTCTGATTGGACGGTTGGTCCGCTCGTGGATAGTCGTTTCCACATCGACATCCAGTGCTCTACTTTATGTGCTTTATTTAAGACAATAACTGCCCTGTAGTTGCGGATACGTAGTACGGTGACATAGATTTATTTTTATTAATTCTTTCCTACGAAATAACAATTAGTTCCCTCAATTTAACAATTCGTTCCCTCGAATTAACAATTCGTTCCCCGTTCCCACGAAATGACAATTCGTTCACTCGAATTAACAATTCGTTCCCACGATACAACAATTCGTTCCCATGAATTAACAATTCGTTCCCGTTGTAACGAATTGTTATTTCGTGGGAACGAATTGTTAATTTGAGGGAACTAATTGTTAATTCGTGGGAATTAGTTGTTAATTCGTGGGAACGAATTGTTACATTGAGGAACGAATAGTTATTTCGTGGGAACGAATTAATAAAAAAAAAGAATTCTACGTCACCTGCGGGGCTCCGTGAGTTTGCAATCGTGCTCACACTATTGTATACACGTATGTATCTACACGTACGTAGACTGGCTATTGTGTTGAGACACGTAGTACTTGTATGCTTATATGGATGTCACTGGAGAAATGGGGCTGATGGGTTTGCGACCAGTGTAGATCCAGATCAGTCTGTGCATTCCGCACAGTGTGATCAACATCTGCACTGTTCGCCATTCTATTTATGAAACGAATGTTATGAAACGCTTCTACCAAGAAATATAGTTCGTTTTCAGGCCACATTAGTGTGCTATTTGATCAGGAGCTACACTGGTCACAAAACCCATAAGCCCCATTTCTCCAGTCACAGCCACATATATGTTACATCAGGGACACCGCCTGCCGACTCTATATTTATATATCTCGCTGCATGGATACAATGTGCTTATGCAAGGCAATAAATGCGCCCTCTTTCCTGTCGCCTATTTATTCGCACTACTATTTTTCTATATTTCTGTAAACCAACTATTTTGAATATACATTTAGTAATGCCTGTATGCCACTTGTAGACGATACGTTGATGCAAAACAATAAACAGTACACTTAAGCTAGTATCTCACTGTTGGCGACAAATTGCGAACGGCATTCGCGAGGGAGTTATCAAGATGTCTCGAAACATTCGCAGGGGTTCTCAATTTCCTCGCGTGAGTCGCAGGGCCTCGCTCTCTCGTGTCGCTGTCGCGACAAATTTTCGCTCAAAATAGTCACAGAGTCGTCGAGGGTGTCTCGAACCCTTCTAAATTTAGTTTTTGTGAGTCAGAAAGGAGAACAAATTGCGACATAATTATGACAATTTGTGACTAAATTGCGACAAATGTCGTACGTATATCGCAATTTATTCGCAGTTTGACATATTTCTCAATTGTCACGCATAACTGTCGCGCGACTGTCGCTCGACATTCGCGCGAATGTCACGCGACACTCGCGCGACAGTCGCAAGTGAAAAAATGTCGCAGTTTTCTTGCGCGAATGTATGCGAACTCCCGTGAAAATTGTTGCTAATTCGCGTATTTTCTCGCAATTTTGAGTCTCCAAATAGTCGCGAGCTGTCGCAGCCCAGTGAGATACTACCTTTAAGAATAGAAAATATATAGTATATAGTTGATGTTTCACATTATGTGTTACAGTTACAGGATGGTGTATTTTGTTTACAATAGCAGAATGCGCGAGTACAGGGACGAGATACAGGCATTCGGCGTGTTTCGGCTTTCATTGGTATAACTATACAAATACAGGCATTCGACCATGGGAGGAATGCATGTGTGAAATATGAAATGGTTACGTGACAGGAAACACACATTATAAGAAATTTATCAGAGTGTTAAGGTTGTTATTGCACTAAGTATGCGACCTTGACCATGAATGTGGCAGGGGCCTGGGATCGTGGATTTGTCACAGCATGATAGAGGACCATGGGAGGAATACATGTGTGAAATATGAAATGGTTATGTGAAACAACCAATAAAGTATGAGAAATTTACCTGCGCGAGACGTACGGAGGTCCGGGATGGGACGTACGGACGGGACATACGGACGCCGGTAACACTTTATGCCCCCACCCCCTCCCCCTCCCCCACCCCCCCCCCCCTCACCATTTTGACGCGGGGGCATAATAATAGTTGTACAGTAACTGATGAAACACGCAGAAGTAACACATTTTATAAAACACGATGTTGGCAAATAATTATGGAACCTACTGTTACTTGTTTACACTATCCAATGTTAAATCAATCTTCTATTTTGTAAATGTATTTTCTTGTATACGCGCGGCTCATCATCACTTGCACAATCAGAATATTAATATTAAACATGTCAAATGAAAACTCTACATCCATATTTCAGTTTTACATGAACTGGTGCGTTCCCATGTAATATATACCTTCGTAAAACAATATATGAACAATAAAACTAACTTCTCCATCTAAGGATGAATATTTAATACTAATGCTTAAACCAGTCTAGTACTAACGCATGGGAAAGAGCAGTTGTAAATTCCGTGAGACTTACATCAGAAGACATTCAGCACTCCAGATAAGTTTTGTATCTAAAGAGTATCCCCAGATTTCAAATTCGAATGTATCATTGATTTCTTTCCGTATTAAATAGAGAGCAAATGATAAAAAATATTATTTATTTTTAAAATTTAACTTATTTAAGCTTATTTTATAATACATGACGGTATGTTCCATTGTTTTATAATACACGACTGTATGTTCCATTGTTTTATAATACATGACTGTATGTTCCATTGTTTTATAATACATGACTGTATGTTCCATTTATTTGCGCAGACTTGTGGCTGTATTTCCGTGCATACTTTAGCTTTATTATAAGCCAACACTTGGCGTCATTTACAGCAGCGTTCGATCAACCTTCCATTTGGCCTCTACATGTATACATATATGTAGAGGCCAAATGGAAAATATATATAGAGAAAATATATGTAGCGAAGATATATGTATAAATATATGTAGAGGCCAAATGGAAAATATATGTAGAGAACATATATGTATAAATGTGGCCTCTACATGTATAAATTGTTCCTATGGAATATGTGTACATCCTATGGTATATGTGTACATCCTATGGAACAATTCATACATGTAGAGCCCAAATGCCATCATGGATTCGCGTAATTTGAAAACAAACAAGATTGTAATCTGCCCAGGTTACAACTAATTGAAACATACGTGACCTCTGACCAGGATTAGATTGAACACATTTCGTGACAACAATGTCCTATGATTGTGGGGAAATAAAATATAAACAAGAGTGCCGTAAGTCACAAAATACGCCCGTCGAAGATGGGCCAGACAGCGAAGATGCAGAAATGTGAAGCTGTCACCAAGGCAATAAACATTAATGAGAATTTGAAAATCTATAGGATGATTTCTTCCTCTTGTTGTGATAAACAGGCATACTAATTTAGGTAGAGATGTGTAACGCATACATTATATAGAATTAAATGCAAACATGTAAATAAATAATGGCTAAGTTAAGAAGGTGATACTTATATTTGTTAAACAATATGTTTTCGGCATAAATACACCAAGGTGCACATCTTCAATGTGTGTAGAAGACGTGTGTATAATTGTAGTTTCGTATCGATTGACTGGACAGTTTCAGAGAAAAATGGATATGCTAAAAATGTGATGTTTTTGTTGAAAATATTTGTTTCGGCATAAAGACACCAACATGCACATCATCAATGAGTCAAGAAGATGTGTGTATAGTTTCATATCGATTGACTGGACAGTTTCAGAGGAGTTGTGTAAACAAACTCTGTACCCTATATAGAAGTGTATACACACATGTAGACAAAATGGCTAAGTTAAAAAGATTATATTTTGTTACAAATATTTTTTCGGCATAAAACCATAAATGCGCACATCTTCAATATGTGTAGAAAACATGTGTATATTTTCAGATCGATTGAAACAACGGTTTCAGAGGAGTTGTGTACACAAACTATGCAGTTTTGTCTGTCCGCCGCCCGCCCCGCGGTAAAACATAATACGTACCGTTTTTCTAAAAATGGAGAAAACTATGTCCTTGTTGCCGGTATCGACGCATTCGTGCAAAAGTCACCCAGGTGGAAGACATAAATAGAGAATACCAGGTTGGTGTCTTTTCATATCAAGTTTATCAGGCAAGACTAGGAAACGCGTAGGAATTCTGAGACTTGCCGAGGAATTCCTACCGTTTCCGAGCCGAGCCCGATAAACTTGGTATTAACAGACACTAGCCTGTTATTCTATTTATCAGGTAACGTTTTATGCTCGAAAATTACCGCAGATGACGTCGTTATCTATGGACAGAACGCGCATTTCTTTACGTTGCGTCATTTCACTTGACGTCATTCGGTAACGTCACGTGGCGCCCCCATCCGACCAATGGAACGTCAGTTTTCACATCGTTGTAACACGGAGTTTAAGTATCAGGTTAATGTCTGTTACAGCAATATATTATCAGTCAGTACGTATTCAGTCAATACAGGGCAGGTTACCTGATAAACGAATATCCATTGAATAAAAGCCCATTACCCCACCCACATTACGGCAACAAGTGTGGGTGGGGTAATGGGATTATTTTATGTCACAGGTCCGAGTCTCCCACCTGTGTCTGGTCTGTGTATCAAATGTTCGCTGTTCTGTTGTGCAACATCAGGGGCCCGTTTCACTAATCTTCGTACGACTAAAATGTTCTTAAGAGCAAATTAAGGATGGCCTGGAAATTTCAATTGATGGGTTTACATGCATTGAGCTCAGGCTGCATATGCAGCCTACACTCAATAAATGTAAACCCAATGACTGTTCACAAGAAAACATAGTTAATGTGAAATTTACAGACTACCATAATTTTTAACTTGCGAACATTTTAGTCGTACGAAGTTTAGTGAAACGGCCCCCAGGTTGTGTGCATGTACGAGCTGATCAGCAGCCACACTGGTCAAACATCCAATACACCAGTATTACTGTTTTGGCGTGAACTGTCTCATGCACTACGATGGCTAAAATAAATGCAAACTAAAATACTTAATTATCTATATGAACCTTTAACAAAAGACAAGAGTCGCCAGAAGACAACGAAGCATGCCTGGTCATGCTGGTAGTGGCTTAGTTTAATAACCCTTTGAACTCGACAACCAGCTAAAGCGGGGTTTGCAAACCGTGTATTTCCAGATGAGCCGTCTCATTAGCATCTGCAAGTATTTTTTTATATTTTCATATTTTCACATCCCATTTTTATAAATGGACTAGTCTTAACCACAGGTATTTGAACAGATGGTCAGTATGTTTGTGTCATATATGGGTATTTGGGTGGACTTTGGGTAGATTTGGGTGGATTTCGTTGGTTTTGGGTAATTTACATAGTTTTGTGCAACTACTAATGCTCGATCGTTACACACGATAGAAATCGTCAATTATGTACACATTCACCGTCGGGCCCATTTCTTACTGTCAAAATACCCAAAGGAAAGAAAGCTTTTTCAATATTTGGCCAATACAATTTCTATCATGCGTTGCTTTCAGACCGATTATGTCATCAGTTTTTAACCACAAACTCCATATTATATCGATTCAGGAGACATATATCAAGTTATTGATTCCAATATACTATGTGATCTGTTCCTACATTTCAGACATTAAAAGCCATACTATTGCGCAATTTCAAACGAGCCATGAAACCGGAGATACAAGCGTGGCGCGCCATTTGATTGGACAGCCATTTCCCGCCATGTGTCAAAATCCACTACGACAGCCACCCGTCGCGCTATTATTTGATGTCAAACAATGAGCATCGCGATGTAAATAGGATGTGTAGCTTTTTTTCGCTTTCAAAGATCGATAATCTATGAGAGAATATTTGACTTTTTTTTCAGACGATATATAAATGTTTGACTTGCATTGGCGGTTCAGGTCCATTTATTTAATTTAAACAAACAATTTGGAACCGGTTTTATTGTTATCGGTTAACAAAACGTACGCGGGTATCGTCTCTGTATCTCACCTTGTAAATTCATACGTATACGTGTAACTCGCGGGAGGTGACGTACATTGTATGTTGTAACAATGCACCCAAACCACCAGAGATACCGAAATAACCCATAAAACACCGAGAGATGAACCGTTCTTCAAGAACCTGTCGTCTTAACTTCATTTTCTGACGGTTGGATTGGTTGCAAAATTGACATATCAAAATCCACTCTAGTTACTTAGGGGTGAAAGGATTCATCTGCAAAGATCCATGATGGCCGCCAAATACCCATATTGTCGTACAACTTTCCACAGGTGTTCAAGTTCATTTGATCTCATAAAGCTATTTAATAAGCATTCCAATTCAATTTACATCGTAAATTTAGTCAAACCAGTTTGTGTGTCCAATGAACAGCCTATAACATCTTACTCCACTAAAAACTATCAACTGATAGCAAATATGTGATAAAAATGTGGACATTTTTACATTTGGCGACCATCATGGATTTATTAAAAGGTCAAAATATTTCCTAAATAGTATCAATGTATTCCATATCTTCAAATACCCGACTATAACAATTAGAATCGCTAAAATGTTTAAATTGTGAGCAGTAATATCAACAAATATTGTAATATGGCGGCCATCTTGGATTTACGCTAATATCTGGCTGTTACCCGGTCAAAAATGTGTGATCAGACCTTCAAGTGGATATAACAAAGGTCACCTGGGCAAAATTTGGTGATTTCTGCCACAAGTGCACACCCTTTCCCCTTATCGGGTGAACCATGTTACGGTGCTCGATTACGTACTTACGAAGTATATACGAAGTCGTTGTATATTATCTAGAAACGCTTTGTAGATGCTATGAATTGTTGTACTTGTTTGCTTGTTTGTTGGGGTTTAACGGCCTATCAACAGCTAAGGTTATTTAAGGCCGGGTCAATGGGTTTAGTACTAGATACCATATATTATGTGTACAAGTACATGTACATGTTCAAGTACAAGTACAAATGGGGGGGGGGGGGGGGGAGGGGGAGGTGGGGAGCCCAAAATCAGAACTGAATATTTACAATAAAATAATTATATATTCTGCCCTGAAATGATCCTGATCTGACGCCAGGTCCTCGCCACACCAGAATCACTTGACCCTGTCCCAAAAGCAGTATGATCAGAAATAATCTTACTACTTTTATAATGGGCAATAACCCATTTCAACTCCCAGGTAACAAAAGAGCCCAGGATAAAAACGTACCCGAGGGCCAAAACAGGAAAATCGTGATTCCTACAAGGAGGAACCCCTATCGTTAATTTACGCCGTCGCATTCAACCGACCACCACCCACCTGATTGATTGGTTTATTGATTGATTGATTGACTGGGTGATTGATTGATTGACTGATTGTTTCATGATTGATTTTTTGTGAACACAACGTCTAAACATTTGTCTGTATCGGATGTCACTGCTAATGTGCTTTGTTTAGGGTCTACACTGGTCACTATTGTGATGCGGGTCCATTCCTTTTGTCTCTCGTGAGCATATCTGTAGCGGATTTCACCACAATCTCTAATCTAGGTAATTGCAATCTGATAGGGGTAATTTATTATATTTAATGGAATAAACTAGTTTTAATCAAAACAATAGCTGTGATCATGTATTAATAACACTACATGAATCATAAATAACATTAGCCATCAAAACAATTAAAAGACGATTTAAGTAAAAATAAATAAATAATTACTCCCTCAAAGTGCACTTAGCTAGATAGATTTTGGATAAATCCGCTACAGATTAGAAAAGTATACAAAGTTACCCGGTCTAGTTAGGCTACCGGTAATCAACCTTCCGGTTCTTTGACCTTGACCGTGGACATGCGGGCTGCATGTGTAGGACATATATGTAAGTACGGATGATGATAAACAAGCATTGCAATGTTCAGGTTAATATGATTTATTGTTGTACAGATATACTATACTTAAACACAACAGAGCCTTCAAATCACATGTATAGAGAGAGAAATCACAGTACACAATGTATATATATATATATATATATATATATATATATTATATATATATATAGAGAGAGAGAGAGTCTTCAATATGGCCGAAAACACCAAACCACTACTGTAGGTTTGTATGGAAGCATGGTGGGGACGTGTGTACTTTTTATTTATCTCGTGGCCCAAAACACCAAACCAGGGGCCCGTTTCACTAAACTTCTTACGACTAAAATGTTCGTAAGTGCAAATTTAAGATCGTCTGTAATTTTCAATTTGGGGATTTACATTTATTGAGCATATGCTGCATATGCAGCCTATGCTCAATAAATGTAAATCCAATAATTATTTACAAGAAAACAATGTTAATGTGATATTTACAAACTATCATAATTTTGCACTTACGAACATTTTAGTCGTACAAAGTTAGTGACCGTGACCTTGGGGTAAGGGCTGGGTGGTGTGTCATGGATTTGCTACAGCATGATAGAGGGTCATCTGAGGAATGCATGTATGAAATAAAAAGGTGTTCCATGAAAGGAATAGAAGTTATAAGACATTTACCCAACGTTAAGTTTGTGGATGCCGACGACGCCGGGGGTATGCCATATAAGCTCTTCTGCACTTCGTGCAGGCGAGCTAAAAATAGATGGACAAAGTAATGTGATACATAGTAAGTATATAGTAGTTATAAGTCATACTGAAGTTATAAGCCATACTGAAGTAAGTTTATTGAAACATTTATGAATGACATCAATGTATATATCAAATTTAAAACAAGAAATGCGTCTGTCGAACGCGGATGCCACCTGCAGCATATTAGAGAAACTGTGACAAAGTGGTTAACCGAAAAGTGTGACGGACGGACAGACAGACAGACAGACAGACAGACAGACGGACGGACGGACGGACGTTCCAACATTTTGGGTTTATGGGGTATTTCCATTGTTTGAAGAAACCAGGTGGCATAAAAATACGGTCAATCCTTACACAGCTATCTTCAGTTGTTGTCGTCTGCTGTTTATTTTCTATTTTCCATTTTTATCATAAAAAACATGCTTTTTACAGCACTTTGGAATAAGTTACATGGTTTGACAGCACTTTAGAATCATTTCCATTGGAAATGATTCTAAAGTGCTGTCAAACCATGTTTTTATTGAGAAATACGGCAAGATATAAAAGCAAAAGCAGACGACAATTGTTGTGTGTAGCGGTCTAGGGATTAATATTAGATAATACATGTACAATGAAAATTATATTCAGACGATTAATTTTATTCAGAAATATGTGCTGTTGTACAAAATGTCTTGTATTCAGAAATATGTGCTGTTGTACAAGATTTCAGCTGGAGTCAAGTCATATCACAAGTTTAAACCATACATAACAACATTCATCATAGTCAAGGATTTTGGATTGCTGATGTTACTAAGTAAGTCATGTAGAAGTTTATACCTTGTTACGGTAATTCATAATTGCCATAACAAGTGCCAATGTTTGTAGCATAAGACGACATATTTGATATGATGTATTTGTGCTTAACATCCAAACAATATCTAAGGTCATTTTAAGTAGGTTCAACGGCCATTTTATGTAGGTTTAACGGGCTCGATCTTGTATTTAGACCAATGCATTGGTAAAAAAACAACTTAAAATGACATAATGGTTATGTAAGTGTTATTCTGTGGGTGCGACGGTTGAGATCATAGATGGCATGATCAACGGAATAAACATTCAGAAAAGGTACAAAGTTCAATCAAAAAGGTTGATATAGAAATTCTGCATCACTTTCTTAAGTACAGTTAACACTTTCTTAACATACCTACAACTAGTTTATACATGTACAAGGATCTTGATAAGCATGTGGTTACCAGAACCTTCCATATTGACAAGAAATCATACATGATTATTTTACCATATCAATATATCTAGCCGGTTAACACATCTGTATAAATTAAAACAAATTATTAGCAGGGGCTCATCTTGAGGGGGGGGGGGGGGGGGGGGGGGGGGGGGGGGGGGGGGGGGGGGGGGGGGGGGGGGTCCGGACTTCCGGATCTAGATTTCAAAAAAATTCCGGTGAGGGTGGGGGCATGCACGAAAATAGGACACCCCCCGCCCGCCGTTCCATAAATGCAGGATCCAACCCTGATTAGAAATCCTGGTAATGATTTAAAATAGACTAGAAAATGTGTTCATAGAACATGGATGCCCCACATATCGCTGTGATAATAAACAAGGCAGAATTTCCAAGTCCAACCAGCAGATAATACATACGTGGGTCGAATAAAAAATTGAAATAAATTTTGAGCATCTACTCATCATAAGGAAGCTACATACCAAGTTTCAGGTCTGTAGCTATGTCGGTTTAAATGTTTTGCGACTTACAAGCCAAAATTGGAAAATTCTAAGTCGAACAGGGGGAGATAATCCATGACCCAAGGATCAAATAAAAAAGCGAAATGTAGCTATTAATGTTGAAAGGTTTTATGACTTACAAGCCAAAATTGGAAAATTCTAAGACAAAAAAAAGGGATATAATCCATAACCCGGGGGTCGAATCAAAAATTAAAACAAGAAATGCGTCTGTCGAACGCGGATGCCACCTCCAGCATATTTGAGAAACTGTAACAAATTGGTCAACCGAAAAGTGTGACGGACGGACAGACGGACGGACGGTCCAAACACTATATGCCACCCGTTTCTTCGAAACCCGGTGGCATAATAAAGATTGCGCATCTACGCACATAAGGAAGCTACACACCAAGTTTCAGGTCTGTAGCTATTTCGGTTTAAATGTTTTACGTCTTGCAAGCCAAAATTGCAAATTCTAAATCGAAAGAACATTTTGTGCCTAATGATTGCACTGGTGTCTCGACCGAGAAAGTAGAGTATTTCTTCTAAATTAATCGCATAATGTGACGTTTTGCCAATATCTATTAAATTAATCATTAAGTGTTGCAATAACTCAACAGTTATATTTCACATACCAAATTTATTAGTAATGATTTAAAGGTACATGCACACTCAGTAGTCACAAAATGTTCTTTATGGGAATTAAATACTTGAATACTTGTATAATTGTGTCACTATTCCACCATTTCTAAAAATTACGAGAGCCCGCTATACAGATATAATCATTTAGTACTATTTATTTTACTGATAGTGACGCGTGGTGGTATCAGGCTATTTGCATATGCAAATGAAGCATGATACATTTGAATTAGTTACAAATAAAATGAGTCGCGTAAAAAAATAGTATTTTCGACAGATTATAAAGTATGATCATTGCACATCAAAAAATAAATACAGAGAATAAGTAGTAACGGCCGTTAACATTTTAAGGAAACACGGTTATCACCCCTGATATCGGTCTGAACATTTACGTGCGATATAAAATGTATAATAATGCCAATCAATATGTGGGGAAATGGTGAATGAATGTTTATTTTGCCAGAAAATGTCTCAAATGATGTCTTTTGATATAAAGAACAGTTTGTGCCTACTGAGTGGGCATGTACCTTTAAAATAGACTTGACAATGTTTTCATAGAACACGGATGCCCCACATATCGCTTTGACAATAAATGAGGCAAAATTCCAAGTCCAACTGGCAGATAATCCATGACCCGGGGGACGAATCAAAAATCAAAATAAACTTTGCGCATCTCCTCGTCATAAGGAAGCTACATACCAAGTTTCAGGTCTGTAGCAATTACGGTTTAAAAGTGTTACGACTTGCAAGCCAAAATTGGAAAAGTCTTAAGTTGAACAAGAAATGAGTGTCAAACGCGGATGCCACCTGCAGCATATTTGAGAAACTGTGACAAATTGGTTAACCGAAAAGTGTGACAGACGGACGGACGGACGGACGGACGGACGGACGGACAGACGGTCCAAACACTATATGCCACCCGTTTCTTCGAAACCCGGTGGCATAAAAAGGGGAGATAATCCAGGACCCCGGGGGGTTTATGTAAAAAATCAATATAAACTTTGCTTATTACATAAGGAAGCTACATACAAAGTTTCAGGTATGTAGCTATTACGGTTAAAAAGTTTTACGACTTACACGGTTGGTGACGGACGGACGGAATGACGGACGGGAGGGACGGACGGACAAGGGTAACACTATCGTGGTGGGACATAAAAATATAACAAATGATGAAAAGCATGTAATCAGGCTGAATAGAACACATTTTGTTAGCATAAATATCTAACATCCATAATTTGTAATAAAATATTAGCTATATATTCTAGTGTTAAGATGTATAATGGTTATGCCATTTTACTATCAACATAATATGCGTGTTAGTTTTAAGTATTGTTGTGTGTATTTAATGTCATATAAATCAATGAGGTGTCACTTCTGTGAGTGATGTTATATCAATTAGGTTGATGCATTCATTAAAGGTACATGCCCACTCATTAGACACAAAACGTTCTTTATAGGAATTAATTAATGTATAATTGTGTCACTATTCCACCAGTTCCAGATAAGCTGCGTATTTGCTTAAATACCCAATTAAAATTGCCAAAAACCCAATTGAAATCAGAAGTAGCGAGTATCAAACAGCAATAAACAAATTGTGGTACATGTACCTTTATCATGCTGCAGAAAACAATAAACAGACCACAAATATAGCATATTTTTCTTATTTTCCATGAAAACAAATCTTGGTATTTCATTAGAATTGTCTCCATAATTGCTGTCTTTTGATGTGTAAACAGTTGTGTGATTTCATTTTACCCAATTTGTTCTAACGCATTCCAATTCGTTCTAACGATATCAATTATTTCGAATTTGTCAGAACGAAATAATTCAAATTGTTAGAACAAATTTGAATACGTTCTAACGAATTGGAATGCGTTCTAACGAATTGGAATTTGTTAGAACGAAATAATCAAATTGGTCAGAATTGGTTGTTTCTCTTCTCATGTCCCTTACAAGGCTCAGTACTTCAGAAATGATGGAGTGACAATACTCAACTACTAATTCCTTATCTGGAAACACGTTTATGGGCAGCGCTCCATTCTAATAGACAGGTGCCCGCGATGGGGCGAGGCGGGCAACCAACAAGTGTCGATCAAGATCAGCCTGTCACACGCAGTCTGGTCAAGATCTGAACTGTTCGCCATTCCATCAATGAAACACCCGTCAAGCTTCAAACAAGCAATATAGATCGTTATCGGGCTACAAGAATGTGATCAGGAGTTACACTGGTCACAAATACTATAAGCCCCATTACTCCAGTCACAGCCACATATGAGACACGCCGTGTGATTTCCTACATAAGATCATGTGCGATTGTTCATGAAGTATATTTACAAAAAATGTGCTATTTTCTGTAAATGACGTCGAAAGATGAAGAAAGTTTCATAGCAAATGCGGAATCACCAACATTCGACGTCTAATACGGAAAATATTGTAAATATTTTTCATGAAAAATCTCACATGTTCTTAGGTTCAAAATCACATGGCGTGTCTCATATGTCAATCAATTGCACCATTTTAGTTGATGACCTTTCCAAAAACATGGGTTATATTCAAGTACATACTACAAGAAACAAGAGGGCCATGATGGCCCTATATCGCTCACCTGTGCAATGTCACAAAAATCAAGCAAATACTGGTACATTGTATGTAAAGTTGTCATTACATATAAATAAAAATAAGCCCATGACAGGCACAAAATGGAAAATTATTACTAATTTTAGTTTTTATTATTCATACTCACCTGAATGGTTGCAAACTATTAGGTTGCTATGAAATCGTCCTAATAATAAAAATCTGCCTACTCTAATCACTCAATTAACCAACCATAGGCCATTCCGCTATACACACAGCCAGTTGGCTAGTCCGCTATTTAAACCCCTTCTATTATTGTTAGGTATCCAGCTTCAAGTAGTTACTCATTTCCATCAGGAAATAACACTGCTAGTAGAATAACAGCCCGAAGTAACTAAAGTAGAGAGAAGATGAAACCATCATGCGGGGTACGGGAGGAGGGTCTACCTTACCATTCAGGTGAGTATGAATAATAAAAACTAAAATTAGTATTAATTTTCCATTTTTATGTCTTCATCCTAACCTGAATGGTTGCAAGAATTCGTAGTGATGGTGTGAGGAATTCTCAATACTCTTACTCGACCGGAATGGTAAGGCAGATTTTAAAACCCTCGAAACAGACAAATATATTTGGCCTAGGTACAAACTTGGGTGTTACATATATTGTAATAACATAGACTCACCATAGAATCATAAGGGCGCCCAATCCGGCCCCCCCCCCCTTTTCTTACGATAGTAGATGAGGGGTGGATGAAGTCAATCACCACCACGCTAGTCTCGTAGACTGACTCGTAGACTCCAACCTGCTATACTTGGTTAGCACGCTGGAGAATTCTCATGGCATAGCTACTGCTGACTGACGAAGCCCAGGCGAATGTCGTCGCCTGGCACTTCACATGCAATAGCTTAACTGAGATATACACAAAGTCTTAACATTGTCTCATGACGACACATGACTCGTCCATATCGAGAACACAGTATTAAAACGTCCTAAGCACTAAGGACATCCTAACAAGCAAGTGCTTAGGCGTCAAACTGGCCATAAAGCCAGACCAAAACATATACATACAAACCCATGTATGGTAGACAAAGAGAATAAAAATCATTAACCCAACGTGAAACACTATCCTTTTGCAACACCACTGCTACAAACTAGGTAGGTAGCCTCGCCATAATCTAAACATGTACATACAATGCCTCCTGTGCCAGCGTGATGAACCGTAAGAACCATAGATCACCACAGACACCCGTTCATCAACAAAAGCAAGTGAAGCTCATCGAGCGGTGAGCCACACTTCCCAACCCCCAGGACTCCACTGGAACTGTAATGACAAAAACCGAATAATCGGGTTATCAGAAAGAATCCCAGCGAACCGCGAACAGGTAGATCCAAACAGCCTCCTAGACTTGATGCTACCGACTGATAAACCCACAACTTCACCCGCTGCTACTAACGGACCCAGTTGCAGCACATCTCCTGCCAGTGCAGAGAGCGATCATAGATAGAAGTAGGAAAAAATATCATAACATTACCAAGTAGCTGCACGCACGACCTTCCTGACTGGAATGCCCGAGCGAAAAAAAACCAGAAGTAGAGACTGCACGCACCTCGCGCAGTTTGGGCCTAAACAACACAGCTGCAGAACCACTTACTGTAGTATAAGCTCATGTAATGGTCCTACCAATCCAACGGGAGATAGTGCATTGCGATACCTCCCGTTGGCCTAAAGTCGGTATGAAGAAACTTTTACGGTAGGACCGGATGTTCTAGTCTTCCGAACCTAATGCTTCACCGCACGAACTGGACAGAAAGTGCGATCCACCGCCGCAGACAGACGTGACGGAAGGAGGCCCGGAACCACAACGGGTTCCAGATCATGTGAGGAGGGATAATGTGTCTGAGGGAGGAATCCCGGTTCATAGGAGAAACT
This sequence comes from Conchocele bisecta, assembly GCA_029237695.1. NCBI lineage: Eukaryota > Metazoa > Mollusca > Bivalvia > Lucinida > Thyasiridae > Conchocele > Conchocele bisecta. The sequence goes on along the minus strand of JAQRGA010000313.1, from coordinate 4,082 downwards.
AACCGAGTTCCTCCCACAGACAAGCGCTGATCGACCATCCAGAAAGCAAGGAACTCGCCTCTACGCTTTGATGAAGCGAAGGCCAGAATAAAAAGAAACAAAAGAAACTCACTTAATTCACCTATAGTGGAATTGAGCGCATCGACCGACCGACGATGGCCCCAATCCACCCAGGCTCTCCACTTAGCGTCATACAACTTAGAGGTGGATGGATGCTGAGACTGAGCGATGACCTTGGCAGCGTCATCTGAAAAAATCCTCGCGACTGAAGGCCTGCCTGATAACCGCCAGGCGTGGATGTTTAGCATCCGCACATAGGAGTCTACCCTGCATGCTGAGACAGAAGATCCTGGCTAACCGAAAGAACTATGGGGTGGTCTGTCAGCAGGTCCAAAAGCATGACGAACCAACTCCTGGTTGGCCAACATGTGCCACCAGAGCGATCCGTGACTGATCGTCGTGAATCGGGGCAGCATCACGAACGGTGGAAACGCGTACCCGTCCAGATTGATCCACGACAAGGACATTGTGTCCACTGCCAAAGCCCGATGATCGGGCACCGGAGACACAAACAGTGGCAACCGGTGGTTGAGCCTTGCCGCAACAAACCCACAAATGGATCCCCCCATCCGGACAAGATCGCACTGGACACCGACGGATGCAGAGGCCATTCCTGCAAAACAGGAGAGGACCGCAGAAACCAGCACCACCTGCCCGCGCAGAACAGAATCCGCCGCTGTCAACCCCCGGAACACTGCCAAAAGCTCTAACATGTTGAAGTGTTCCTGAGCCTCCTGCACTGACCACCAGCCCGAAAAACACTGCCTAGGGGCTCCAGATGAGCCCCCAGCCTTCGCCCGACGCGTCTGTGGACAGAAAGCGAGTTGGAGGAGGTAACACCATGGGAACTCCCTGTAGGAACCAGACCTCCACTGCCCACCATCTGAGACAACGTAGGAAGATGGTGATCATAGGCAAAGACCGATCCAAAGGATCGCGGTGCGGCCTCTGGAGAGGTCGCAGACGTAACCTTCCCAGCACCACATACCCCGCAGCTGCACCCAAAATGTGTGACAGAAACTGCCTAGCTGAAAGAGAACCTCTGACCAGTACCCGGAAAACATAGGTCAAGATGCCACGCACCCTGTCCAGCGGTACTCTGATGACTGACCGATTGGTCAAGAAGTTCATTCCCACCTAAGAGAAATCCTGTGTGGAAACCAACTACGACTACTCGAGATTGGGAAAGAGGCCTAGATGAGTAACAAACCCCATACCACCGCCAGATTCCGTATGAGTGAACGAACGCACTAACGGTGAATCAACCAGTCGTCCAGATACTGGAGCAGAGAGACCCCCAGCCGCATGGCCTCCGCTGCCACCATCTCCACGAGAAGCGTAAACACGCGAGGGGCCGCCGAAAGACCGAACGGTAACACACGGAACTAAAAGACACGATACTCGGAAACAAGCCTTAAAAACTTCCGAGAGCATCTGCGGATGGGCACGTGGAAGTACGCGACCCGCAGATCTATGGAAACGGCCCAGTCTCCCGGGCAAATGGCGCTCCGGCCACGTCACGAACTTCCTCTATAGTACTATACTTCAAGAGAGAGAGGCTATTACTTGACCCCATCCCTGTAGGGAGTCCATAGTGGCGGACCCCTGCGCAAGGGGTGTGGACCGTTTGTAAACGGGATTGCGCAACATCCCGTACCCAATTGGATCGCGTTATCCCCCCCCACTAGAGAGGAAACAACGCGAACCTGCCTCCTACAGGGGCGGAGGCAACTGACATGGGCCGGTCCACCCCAAACGAAGTGGCTCACGTTGGCCTATCCAGTCCCCCTCCGAGGCCGACGGGAGGAGAAACCACCCCTCACTCGGCCCCTAAAGGACGCTCCACCCCAGACGAAACGACCCCGCAGGAGGTTGAAAAGACGGAGCCGCAGGCGGTACCGTCGGTACCGTCGCTGCCGGTGCAGTCACCTGGGTCAAAGAACGAGAAGACCCAGTGTTCATTCCCCTCTCCGCCCAGGAAGACACCCGCCCCGCCGAAGCGGCGTGTCGTTTGCGAGCGCCTCCCTGGTTGGATCGTGACCAACCCCTGGTCAGAAACAACCGCACCCTGACGGAAAAACCGTCTTTGGCCGTTCGTTCGCACCTGCCTCCGAACAAAGTTTCAGAGGTCAAAAGAGCCGAACGGAGCAAAACTCTGGCAGGACCGTTCAAGACTGACGAGCCGGCTAGCAATGCGTCTCACCTGGACAAGAGCATGTCCATAGAGGCCGCCAAAGACTTGCTGACAACAGGCTTGGCGGCACGGACCGCCGACTGAAGCACTGCGTCCAGAGACGATGAATCATCGTGATTCAAACATAAATCGATAGGTGACGCCATAGCCACAATCGACCTAATATAAAAATCAGCCGACACCCATGCCTTCGCAAAATGCGAACCTGGGCCAGGAACCGACGATATCCCAATCGCCGCGGCGTCCTTGTCCAGAAAGGGAGATCTCAAAAGCCACGCCGCATTGAGGGGCGTGTAGAACTTAGACCCCAGTGTGGCGATCAAAGTTTTGGGCACTCGGAACCCCGCAGTGGCCAAATCCTTACCAAACGCTCCCTCAATCTCCGTAGCAAGACGCCCTACTTTAGGAGAGAAAGGAAGCCTCGGCAACTACGGTGTCTCCACCACCGAATCAGCCTCATACAAGGCATGAACCCTCGGCGGTGGTGACGGCAGAAGCGGACACACATCTGCAGGCAGCAGAGTGTAAACTGCATTCAGAACAACCCAGAAGGATGGAGGAGGCGATACAAACTCATCCTCCACCGCAGAGTCATGAACAAAGCTGCCCTCTCTGAGGCGCCGTCTAGGCCCGCGGGAACTGTACCGTGATCCAGAACGTACCCTTACTCCGGAATACCCTTCCCTAGCGAAGTGGTATGAGCAACAGGAACCGAATGGCAGTCTCCAACCGCCATCCGTGGAAGGATACACACGGGAGGCTCCACTAGCAAAACCACCGGCTGTGACGGAGCCGACAAACCCACTAAGTTCTGGGACTTCGACAGGGCCTCCAGAATCTTAGCCAACTGAACCATCATAACTCTATCACGTGTTGAGTCCCACCTCGCCCGTCTCCTCCGACGAACGGGAGATCTAGATCTCGATGAGCCGGATACAAAAACTGAGAACGACCTCTACAATGAGGAAGAGCATGACTTGGACCCCGAACTAGAACTCGAACTGCTACGCCGATCACGACTCCTATGACGCGATCGACACACCGATCTCCGGGAACACGTAGAACGTCGTCCTAAAAAGTGCACTGGCCCGGGGATCGAACCCGGGGCATCTGGTTTACCCACCATCGCTCTAACCGAGTGACCTATCCGGGCACGAATCACCGAAGACGTAGAACGTCTGCCTGCCGTAAGCAGTTGTCTGTCCAAGAAAGATGGAACCTGAACCAGAAGAGCCCGGCGTCCGGTCCCGAGCGAGTGCCCGGCACCTTTTGTCTGGCGCCCGAGGCCCGGTGAAAGCCCGGTGCCTGCCCGGTACCCGGTGCCCGGTTGACCGGTGGCAGCCCGGTGCCCGGTGGTGGCTGCCCGGTGGCTGGTGCCTGCCGGTGCCTGGTGGCTCTGCCCGGTGCCCGGTGGCTGCCCGGTGCCCGGTAGCCGCCCGGTGGCTGCCCGGCGCCCGGTGGCTGCCCGGTGCCCAGTGGCTACCCGGTGCTCGGTGGCTGCCCGGTACCCGGTGCCCGATAGCTGCCCGGTGCCCGGTGGCTGCCCGGTTGACCGGTGAACTGCCCGGTGCCCGGTGGCTGCCCGGAGCCCGGTGCCCGATGGCTGCCCGGTGCCCGGTACCCGGTGCCCGGTGCCCGGTGCCCGGTGCCCGGTGCCCGGTGCCCGGTGCCCGGCGCCCGGTGCCCGGTTCCTGGTGGGGCGCCGGGCGCCGGCCCGGCGCCAGGTACCCAGTACCGGGCGCCTCTCCTGCGAGAGGTTGGGTCCGCTGTGAACCGGGTGATATCAGATCAAGCACCGGCCGCAGCAACCCTGTCATAGGTAAAGCCC
>JAQRGA010003128.1:0-14566 GCA_029237695.1 Conchocele bisecta | reverse complement strand
TAAAAATGTCCAAGTGTGTGGGCTTGTGACCCTCACTCTGGGCTTAGCGGGAGCGGCATGAACGTGAATTTGTCACAGGGTGGTAGAGGTCCATTGGAGCAATACGTGTGTGAAATGTGAAGCAGATCCGAGCAAGGAAATAGAAGTTATAACCGATTTCTCTGATGTTAAGTTTTGTAAAGAGACTACCGTATAACCTCGAATTAACGCCCCCGGGGGCGTTACATTTTACAAAAGGGGGGCGTTTATTAGCCACTAAAAAAAATAATAATAAAAAAACTTACCAAGGACCGCCAATTTCAAACACAAATAAGGATTTAAGGATTATTTGTGTTAGAAATTGGCGGTCCTTGGTATGTTTTTCTTTCTTTTTTTTTCTAAATTTGGAGGTGGGGGGGGGGGGCGTTTATTAGGAGGGGGCGTTAATTCGAGGTCATACGGTAAGTATGTGACGTTGACCTCGAGATCAGCGGCGATTTGTCACAGCATATGAAATATTAAGAATTTTCAATGAAAGAAATAGAAGTTATAACATATTTCTCTGACGTTAAGTTTTGTAAAGAGACTAAGTATGTTACCTTGACCTTGGGATCAGCGGGGGGTTGGACAGTCGTAGATTTGTCACAGCATGATAGTACAACCTTAGAGGAATGCACAAGTGAAATAATAAGAATTTTCAATGAAGGAAATAGAAGTTACAACTTATTTCTCTGATGTTAAGTTTTGTAAGGAGACTAAGTATTTGACCTTGACATTGGGATCAGCGGGGGTTGGACGGTCGTGGATTTGGCACAGCATGGTAGTAGAGCCTTACAGGAATGCATGTGTGAAATATTAAGCATTGTAGATGAAGGAAATAGAAGTTATAACAATATTTCTCTGATGTTAAGTTTTGTAAAGAGACTAAGTATTTGACCTTGACCTTGGTATCTGCGGGGGTTGGACGGTCGTGGATTTGGCACAGCATGGTAGTAGAGCCTTACAGGAATGCATGTGTGAAATATTAAGCATTTTAGATGAAGGAAATAAAAGTTATAACAATATTTCTCTGATGTTAAGTTTACGGACTAAGTATTTGACCTTGACCTTGGGATATGCGGGGGTTGGACGGTCGTGGATTTGGCACAGCATGGTAGTAGAGCCTTACAGGAATGCATTTTAGATGAAGGAAATAGAAGTTATATCAATATGTATCTGATGTTAAGTTTACGGACGCACTGACTGACGCACGGACGTTCTTACGAGAGATACATTGTGAGGTTATTTCCTTTGATGTTTACACTGTGGGGTTAACCTCACAATGTAGCAACTTATTCCGTTATTTTCTTCCTTAACGATTCTCTTACGGAATAAATCGCATAATATGCAAATGAGCTAGCCATTAGTTAATTATATTTAGACATTATCCAAGTGTCTTAAATAGGGCGGTGAGTGGGTTTCAGCACAACACAGCAACCTCACAATGTAGCTCTCGTAAGTACGGACGGACGGACAACTTGACTCCAGTATAATTATGGTGTGATTTCCTTGCTGGCAGCATCTGCATAAAGACTTATTGAACACATATACTTATATGGTTTATTTGAGTAAGTAGCTATCGGTTTATGAGCAGGTTTTTTATTAGATTTCCATTGATGTTACATGGGGCTACAAGAAGGGTACAACAACCTTAATTCCGACTGCCCAGGTTACAATGTATCAGCGTCAACATTTTTATCGCCCATCGTGTATTCGGCGAAAGCCTAGCTAGTTACCTGATAAACATCGATATTACCATGATTATGCTTGCATTGCATACATTGGTAGTTTTTGTTTGTTTGTGTGTTTATTGGTGTTTAACGGTCTATCAACAGGTAAGGTCATTTAAGGCCGGGCCAACGGGTTCGATCCCATATTTAGCCTGCTGCATTGGAGGGGGGATCCCAAAATCAGAACAGAATATTTACATCCAGGAAAAATATATTCATCCCTGAAATTAGAATAACCCGACCTGTATGGAACGCCAAATCTACATAAACTCAAATATATATTGCTAGCAACAAATATTTGGAGCTAGCAATAAATATTTGGAGAGCTCTCGAAATCATTTGGAGAGCTCTCGAAATCAATTAATGATATCTCGAAATCATTTGGAGAGCTCTCGAAATCATTTGTAGCGAGCATTATATAACTTTGATTTGGAGAGCTCTCTAAATCATTTGGAGCTATCTCTAAATCATTTGGAGAGCTCTCGAAATCATTTGGAGAGCTCTCGAAATCAATTAATGATATCTCGAAATCATTTAGAGAGCTCTCGAAATCATTTGTAGCGAGCATTATATAACTTTGATTTAGAGAGCTCTCTAAATCATTTGGAGCTATCTCTAAATCATTTGGAGCTATCTCTAAATCATTTGGAGAGCTCTCGAAATCATTTTGAGAGCTCTCGAAATCAATTAATGATATCTCCAAATCATTTAGAGCTCTCGAATTGATTTGTAGCGAGCATTATATAACTTGATTTGGAGAGCAGTCTAAATCATTGGGAGCTATCTCTAAATCATTTGGAGAGCTCTCGAAATTATTTGGAGAGCTCTCGAATTCATTTGGAGATATCTCAAATTGATTTAGAGAGGGCATTATAAACTTGATTTGATGCTAGCTCCAAATACCACTCCACGTGGGAACTGGAGTTAAAAAACAATAAGCGCTCCCTTCCCGCGCTTTTAAAATCTCTGTACGCATGTGCACCGAGCCTATTAAAAACTTCGTAATCTTCAATATGGAGTATATGGATGGAAAAAAATGTTTAGCTCATTTCTTTTTCATTTATTGATGCTTTTAGGCATATTTAATTTATTTATAGATCTCGGTCTGTTACTTCAACCTGTGCTGTAAACATGCTCGACATATGTGTATTCACTACTACACGTGTGACAGGCGACTTCCGGTCTAGGTAAAGTCGCACTAAATTTGGGATGGCACGATTTACCCAAATCTACCCAAATATTCATGTAATTACTATTATATATATTTGTTAATAAATAAAGCTATACAGTTTGGACTGTACTTACATAATATCTGTCATTAATTTGCTTATACCAGGACCTTTTTTAATGTTTTGATTCAAAATGGAAATATTTGTACATGGAATAAACATGATAAAGGAAGAATACCGCGATTAACTTATGCTAGGAAGCCAAGGAATATAATGCACATTATAATGGCTAAAATGCTAAATGGAAATGATGTTTTTTAATTGAAAACAGTAGGACCTCTCTAATGTTGACATCCAAGGAGTCGGTGTGTGAAAACTGTTATATCAACTATTATAATTGTAATGTATATGGGTTACTCTGTGTCTGCAGGTGACTGGCTCATAGTGAGGCTGACTCTTAGCTCATGAATATTAGGCCCCACCCAGTTGAGTGTATATACTGTAACATGTAGTTATATTGTTAGAATAGAATATGTAACCATATGAGTGTCTTGTACGAATAGTTTAACATCCCAAGAACGTGATAACAATCACGAGAACACAACATTACATTGGCGACGAGTGACGGGATTATTTTTCTCAGAAAAGGAATTTGTGTGTATTAAATCTATTCTCAAGTCAAGATGGCAGCCAAATATGACTTGCCAACGCCGAAAACAGTTCAAAGTTTTAGGCGAAAACACAAATTTGTCAAGATCTTGGGACAATTACATCAAACGTTTCGAGTACTACATAGCAGCATCAGGAGTTACCAAGGATGAGCAGAAGAAGGCATTACTGCTACATCTATCCGGAGAAGAAGTCCAGGATATTTACGAGACATTGACAGATGCTGGAAACACGTACAAAGATACAGTTCAGAAACTGTCAGAATACTTCAATCCAAAGAAGAACATTTTCATATGAAAGACACATATTTCGACAGGCGAAACAAGAAACAGACGAGATAGTGGACAACTTCGTCATCCGTTTGAAGAAATTATCGGTCTCCTGTGAATTTCCCGACGGAACTGTAAATGATCAAATCCGCGATCAGATCGTAGAAAACTGCAGTTCAACGGAATTAAAGAAGAGATTCCTGCGAGAACACGAACTGACATTGGATAAAATACAGCAAATCGCCAGGACAAATGAACTCGCAGACCTACATGCGACGAAAATGAATGGAGCGACGGGAAGACAGAGGTTCGAATACCCGACGACTCAGCACGACGAAGATGCGCTACATCTACGACAACGGGACCAGCAGCCAGGAAAATACCAGAAACAAAGGAAGCAGTACGCACCACGAGGAAAACCGCGATCGAGCCCCAAACCATCACAATTCAAATCGTGTTATCGCTGTGGTGGCAAAGGTCATTCTGGCCATGAGTGTATAAAATCACGGAATGTCGTCTGCAATAATTGTAAAAGGTCGAGGGCATTTTGCTCACATGTGCAAAACACGAGAAAAACGGGAAGTGCGATTCATGCAAGATGATACTGCAGAGAACAGCGACACTGAATTTGTGTTTGGAATTAAGTCTAATGATAAATCCACTTATGTAAGATGCAGAAATTGAAGGAAGTGAGTGTAAGCTTCTCATCGACAGCGGTGCAACAGTGAATTGTTTGGACAAAACCACGTTTGATAAAATCAAATCAAATACATGCATTCTTAAGAAATCAAATGCGAAAAATATACCCATATGCATCCAAAATACCACTCAAAATTATCGGTGTGTGTCACATGAATGTCAAAATAAATGGCGAAATGAATAAAGTTGACTTTCACATCATTGACAGTCAGTGTGTACCTCTAATCGGTCAAAAATGTGCTGTAGAATTTGGATTACTCAAATTTTGTGTGAACAAAGTTGAAAAAAATGAAAGCAGTGTTGATGAAATATTGTCGGAATACAGTGACAGGTTTCAAGGACTCGGTAAGTTGAAAGATTTTCAATTACAATTGTATGTTGATAAGAATGTCACACCAGTTGCACAGCAGAATCGCCGCATTCCATTTAAAATGCGAGAACAAGTAAATCAGAAAATTAAGGAACTATTAGACAGTGACGTCATAGAAAAGGCAGAAGGGCCAACTCCGTGGATTTCACCCCTGGTAGTCGTACCTAAACCCAACGGTGACATTAGAATCTGCGTAGACATGAGACAAGCTAATACAGCAGTGCAAAGAGAGAGGTTTCCGTTACCAAATATAGATGAAATATTGGAAGAAATGAACGGTGCGAAATATTACTCCAAATTGGATCTAAATATGGGATTCCATCAACTAGAACTCTCACCTGATTCCAGGGAGATAACCACGTTTATCACAAACGACGGACTGTACAGGTACAAACGCCTAAATTTCGGAATATCCAGCGCGCCGCAAACCTATCAAACGCGTCATTCAGCACACGATACATGACATCCCAGGATGCAAAAACGTGTCCGACGACATAATTGTCTACGGAAAAACAAAGGCTGAACATGACACAGCATTGCGTAATGTGCTTCAACGGCTACGCGAGAAAAACCTAACACTGAACAGGGATAAGTGTGATTGCTGTAAATCATCACTCACATACATGGGACACACCCTGACTGCATCTGGACTAATGCCACAGAACAGTAAAATTGAAGCCGTACTGAACACTACTCCGCCTAAGTCAGTGAAGGAAGTCAAAAGTTTCCTTGGCTTAGTGAATTACTGCGCAAAGTTCATTCCAAATTTTGCTACTGTCTCGGAGCCGATCCGCAAGTTAACACGGCGTAACGAGGTGGAATTTGATTGGGGACCCGAGCAGCAACAATCGTTCGAGAGGCTGAAGGAGTTAATGACCAGCGCGAACGTCATGGCATTCTACAATCCGGACGCAGAAACAACCGTTACTACAGACGCCAGCCCGTATGGAATTGGATGTATACTAGCACAGAAACAAAGTGACGGACACTTTAAACCAGTCGCATATGCTAGTAGGACATTAAACCAAGTTGAACGGAAATATAGTCAAATTGAACGCGAAACTCTGGCATGTACATGGGCCATTACACGTTTCCGTGTATACCTATATGGATTAACATTCACGTTGATCACTGATCACAAACCGCTTGTGAACATTTTCAAGCCAAAGCACATACCACCAGCCAGAATTGAGAGACTGCTCCTTAAACTACAATGCTATAAATTTACTGTGACATAGCCAGGACACTTAATGGCAGCTGATGTACTTAGCAGGTGTCCACTGGACCACAGTGACTGCAAAATATCTAGCCTGACAGAGGAATACATAAATTATGTAACTCAACACGCTGTTCCAAAGGCAATGACATTGAATGAAATTGAAACCAGCTCAGCCCAAGATACGCTGACACAGAAATTAGTGGACTCGCTGAAACAAAAACAGATGGACAAAATCAGGAGAAATGGGGGCTTACTATAAAATGCGCTCTGAACTAACAGTGAACAACAATGTTGTACTTCGCGGCAATAGACTTGTTATACCAGAGTCGCTTCGACCGAGAGTGTTACAACTCGCCCATGAAATCACAAGGTGTGGTGAAAACAAAGCAATTGCTGCGTGAAAAGGTATACTGGCCAGGTATGGACAGAGATGTGGAGCATTTAATTAAGACGTGTTATCAGTGTCAGTTGTTATCAAATCCGCCAGCTCCACCTACAGTGCAACCCACTGAACTACCAGCAGGTGCATTCAAATATGTAGCCATGGACATGATGGGACCGTTACCGACGGGAGAATCCATACTGGTCGTCATCGACTACTATTCTCGTTTTCCCGAAATTGAGATTATGAAATCTACAACATCAAACGCCATCATTCAACGATTAATGAGAATATTTGCCACCCATGGGCTACCTGAGTCCATCACAACGGACAATGCGCAAAATATGGTATCAGCTGAAATGGAAAAATTCCTGTACCAAAACGGGATAAAACACAGGCGTGTGACACCGTACTGGCCACGAGCCAATGGACTCGTGGAAAATTTCAACAAAACGCTGAGAAAATGCATCAAAACGACACATACAGAAGGACGAAACTGGAGAACAGAAATCTACAAGTTTCTGTTGATGTACCGTACAACGCCACATCAGACGACTGGGAAGGCGCCGACTGATCTGCTGTACAATCGGACGGTGAGGAATAAACTGCCTCACTTTGAGAAGAAATGGGAGGATTCCACCCTGCGTGCCCGTGACGAAAAACAGAAGAAGAAAAATAAACTGTATGCAGACAGACGTACATCACGGATTACTAACTATAGACTAGGTCAGAAAGTGCTAATCCTGAAAAGAGACAGGGGGAAATTGGACCCAAAATGGGAAACAATTATCTACACTGTTGTAGGTCAAAATGGTGCACAAGTGAAAGTGCGGTCGGACAGCAATAATTTACTTCACAGACATGTTTCCCACACCAGACCTTATTACAAGGGTTAAACATTAGGTGTGGCAAAGCCACGTTATAATTAACAGCCACATTATAATTAACATTGGGGTTTGGGTTACCAGTACAAGTTCATAAATTAGCGACTTATCTTGACCTTTACCGGGATGTTGAGCTGAGATAATTACAAGTAATTTCATGGTGTAACCCACAAACAAATATATTTCTAAGTGATAAGAGATGTCAACGACATCTGGTATTTCATAGTAAAACTTTCATTCATGAAATAGGAATCCCTTATCTGCAAAACAAAGAAGGGATGTAATGTATATGGGTTACTCTGTGTCTGCAGGTGACTGGCTCATAGTGAGGCTGACTCTTAGCTCATGAATTATTAGGCCCCACCAGTTGAGTGTATATACTGTAACATGTAGTTATATTGTTAGAATAGAATATGTAACCATATGAGTGTCTTGTACGAATAGTTTAACATCCCAAGAACGTGATAACAATCACGAGAACACAACATTACAATAATTATATATTTATATTCGGTAGTAATCAGGCGCGGATCCAGGATTTCGGGTTAGGGGTGGGGGCGTAACTATTTTGCAATACTTGAGACTATATTATCGAACGCGCTAGGGGGTCCGGGGGCATTCCCCCCCCCCCCCCCCCCCGGAATTTTTTTGAAATCTACATCGCATTTCCTGCGTTCTGGCGCATTTTGGAGATAAAAACAAACAAATAAACAATAAATTCACAACGGGAACGTAGAAAACGTGCCTTGTAACTTGTAAAAAAATCTTTACTCAGCAAATTTTAGGGGGGGGGGGGGAGGGGGCGCGCGCCGGGTTCTCGCCTCCCCTGAATCCGCCCTTGGTAATATAATATATAATTTAAATATATAAACTACTAACATTTAAAAAAAAAAAAAAAAAAATACTGCATTAATATGTATATGTGGCTGTGACTGGATAAATGGGGCTTATCGAAATTGTGACCAGTGTAGGTTCCGATTAAATAGATCCCTTCTGTAGCCTGGTAACGACCTACATTGCTTGTTCGAAGCATGACTGGGGGTTTCATTTATGGAATGACGAATGTTGCAGATGCTGATCAGACTGCGGATGCACATGCTGATCTGGATCTACACTGGTCGCAAAACCCATAAACCACATTCTCCAGTCACAACCACATTATGTGCGATATGCAATCATGGTCGATGATAACTTAAAGTTAGACAACTGAGACGTAATTAATGAGTAGTCTCCCTTTATAATAATGCTATATTAATCGTTTTCCCGCAGAAATATGTGCTTTATTCTTCCTATGTTTCGGTCAAAATGTGGTTATTATATGATATACTAATGATATATTGTAGCAAAAGTATATAATATAATCATAAATGTTATTTTTAATGAAGATTTTGGTATATTTGGGTAAATCGTGCGTGCTGCGTAATTCAATGCGTAAGTCAATAATTCAGGGAGACAGCGTTTTCAAAGTTTCAAGCGATTTAATGCTAGCTCCAAATAAGATATATATTGCTAGCTCGAAATGAATTAGAGATAGCTCGAAATGATTTCGAGAGCTCTCCAAATGATTTCGAGAGCTCTCAAAATGATTTAGAGATAGCTCCCAATGATTTAGAGAGCTCTCCAAATCAAAGTTATATAATGCTCGCTACAAATTCTTTCGAGAGCTCTCTAAATGATTTCGAGATATCATTAATTGATTTCGAGAGCTCTCCAAATGATTTAGAGATAGCTTCAAATGATTTAGAGAGCTCTCCAAATCAAGTTATATAATGCTCGCTACAAATGATTTCGAGAGCTCTCTAAATGATTTCGAGATATCATTAATTGATTTCGAGAGCTCTCCAAATGATTTCGAGATAGCTCCAAATGATTTAGAGAGCTCTCCAAATCAAAGTTATATAATGCTCGCTACAAATGATTTCGAGAGCTCTCTAAATGATTTTGAGATATCATTAATTGATTTCGAGAGCTCTGCAAATTATTTCGAGAGCTCTCCAAATGATTTACAGAGCTCTCCAAATCAAATGTTATATAATGCTAGCTCAAAATGATTTCCAGAGCTCTCCAAATGATTTCGAGATATCATTAATTGATTTCGAGAGCTCTCCAAATGATTTCGAGAGCTCTCCAAATATTTATTGCTAGCTCCAAATATTTGTTGCTAGCTCTAAATATTTCGAGCTAGCAATATATATTTGAGTTTATGTTGATTTGGCGTTCCATAGACCTGGTGCCAGGTCCATACAACACCAAAGTCACTTGGCCTAAAAGTAATACTGGTAGGATTACTCTTATAAGGGGTATAACCAGATTCAACTGTCACATACAAAATGTCAAAGACGTACGTGAGGGCCAAACCAGGTCTCCAGTCGGGAGTCCGGTAAGGATGAACCCGATCGTTAAATTACCAATCGCGTGCTCCCACCTGCCACCCACGCATACATTAGTATTTAAATTCAGTCTCACGTGGTAGTCTAAAATATACATACATACACGGAGTATGTGATTCCGGGTATGAAAGGCGATGGAGCCCATTCCAAGACTGGAGAAATGGGGCGTATGGCGTTGGTGGTTAATCAAACGTCGGATCTTCCACATCACTCTTGAAGCCGGATTCGGATGCAAACTATACGTTAGAATCATTACGTGTGTTTCGTTGACAGGACTGCACTGATCAGACTGAGCGGATGCGCAGGCTGATCCGGGGCTACACTGGTCACATAACCCATACGCCACATTTCTCCAATCGCAGCCATATAAAAGCCTGGATTTACTATGTGATACATTGTAGTAGTATAATTCAGGGCTCCAGATAAGGAATTAGTAATTGAGTAGTGTCACTATCATTTCTGAAGCAATTGGGTATTTCAAAATGTTAATTGGGTAAAATAAAATCACACTACTGTTTACACATTAAAGGTACATGCCCACTCAGAGGGCACAAACTGTTCTTTATAGGAATTAAATAAGTGTAATTTTTGTCACTATTCCACCAGTTCTAAAAATTACGAGTGCCCGCTATACAGATATAATCATTTAGTAATATTTATTTTACTGATAGTGACGCGCGATGGTATCACGACTTTTTCATATGCAAATGAGGAATTATATTTTTTATTTATTTATACAAATTAAATGCCTCACCTGAAAAAAAATAGTATTTTCGACATTATAAAGTATGATCATTACACATCAAAATATAAATACAGAGAATTAGTAATGTCCGTTAACATTTTAAAGAAACACGGTTATCGCCCCTGCGATCAGTGTGGATATTTACCTGATATAAAATGTATAATAATGCAAATCATTACGTGGGGAAATGGTGAATGAATGTTTATTTTGCTAGGAAATGTCTCTGATATAAAGAACAGTTTGTGCCTACTGAGTGGGCATGTACCTTTAACAGACAGCAATTATTGAATAGTTTGCTTCGATATGAAAACATATATTGGCATTTCATTAGAATGGTCTCCTTGGAAACAATTCTAATGAAATACCAAGATGAGTTTTCATGGAAAATAAGAATATATGTGGTCCGTTTATTGTTTTCTGCAGCTTGATAAAGGTACCACAAATTTGTATTGCTTTTTGATACTCGCTACTTCTGATTTCAATTGGGTTTTTAGAAATTTTAATTGGGATACACAGCTTATCTGGAACTCTGGTATAATTATTGATTACAGAATCGACATTGAATGTAGCTGCTGTCGTCTTATTGTGCCTTTTATTGGCTGCGGTCCAAGGTCACATGGGTAACATGGGCCATTATGGAGGGTGAGTCGTAGATTCCTGTCTCATCAATCGCCCACGATTTGACAGCCGCCATTTTATAAACACGTCTTTGTTTGTTTGTTTGTGTGTTGGGGCCTATCAACAGCTAATGTCATTTAAGGCAGGGTCTATGGGTTTAGTACTAAATCCGATATATTACCTGTACAAGTACATGTACATTTTTGTTCAAGTACATGTACAAATGGGGGGAATATCCCAAAATCAGAACTGAATATTTACAATAAAAAAACTATATATTCAGCCCTGAAATCGGAATAATCTGATCTGATGCCAGGTCCTCGCCACACCAGAATCACTTGGCCCCCTCCCAACAGCAGTAGGATCAGCAATAATCCTGCTACTTTTATAATGGGCAATAACCCAATTCAACTCGCAGGTAACAAAAGAGCCAAAGATGAAAACGTACCTCAGGGTTAAACCAGGCAAATCGTGATTCCCGACCAACCGCCCACGATAACACGTGTAAGCAATGTAGAATACGATCACTATAATTATGTTGTCGAACGTTCTAAAGACACTTGCAATCTTCACTGTAAACAGTGTTTCAGAAAGCTCGATGTTTGCGTGAGTGATTGGTGTATTGGTGTTTAACGGCATATCAACAGCTAAGGTCATTTAAATCCGGGCCAATGGGTTCGACCCCGCATGCAACCTGCTGCATTGGGTAGAAAATCCTAAAAAATAACGGAATATTTACATCGAAAGAAATATATATTCAGCCCTGAAATTAGAATAACCTGACCTATTGCACCAGTCACTTGGCTAAAAGTAATAGGATTAGGAATAATCTACATGTATTACTATTACACCGGTATAACTAGATTAAACCTATGCATACAAGAATGTCAAAGACGTACATGAGGGCCAAACCTGTAGCCTATTTCACCAACATTGCAAAGTATACTTTTCTAGCAAAGTATACTATGAGCAGATGAGGGAGACATTTTCAATTTTAGGATAAATTTTGGCTGTGATAATGTAATAAATTCAGTATAATAATTCTGCATACTTGTAATCATCAAATATGTGCAGTGGTTAGTTCTATATGAAATAATGCATTTCGGGAAAAATAAATGATTACTCCCTCAAAGTATACTTTGCTAGATAAGTATACTTTGCAATGTTGATGAAACCGGCTACAGGTCTCCGTTCGGGATACCGGTAAGGATGAATCCCGATCGTTAAATGACCCATCGCATGCTCCCAGCTGCCATCCACGTTTGCGTGAGTGTGTTGCATGTGTCCGCGTGTATCAAGTGTGCGAATATTAAAGTAATCCATCTAGGAATATTGAAGTTCTTGCATGATGGAGAAACTCTTATAATATTTTCTACGCAAATGACACGGACAGACGGAACTTCAACAGCAACAAAGCAATCTGCTATCGCATAGACGGCATACAATATAACTCGAGAACTCTGAACAAAAATAACACATGTATTGGCTGAATGACTGCATGTATGGCAAAACCAAATGCACAATAATTCCCTAAACCATGGTTTGGAGCTTAAACCCTAGCGTAGGCTCCTCAAACCCTAGTTTGGGCTTAAACTGCCATTTGAGATCACAGATGGTAATTTTCTTAAACCCTGGTTTGGGCAATGATTGTGCACTTGGCGGCTCAATCCACCGTTTAGACTCTCAAACTAGGGTTTCTGATAGCCTAAACCACGGTTTCAGCTTAAACCCCCGTTTAGACTGCCCAAACCCTAGTTTAGGCTTGCCAAATGCACAATAATTCTCTAAACCTTAGTTTGAGAGTCTAAACCATGGTTTAGGCTCCCAAACCCCAGTTTGAGCAATTATTAGTATACATGTACCAGCTAAGGACCTGCTCTGGTAGTCATTCATTGGGCGGAGGTCACTTAGCGAATACTGGATCACTATCAACAGATCAAGCCATGTTAAATTACGCCACATGTCCAAGTGTATATGTACACCGTAATTTTTTGTTTCTTTCACCCTCACCCCTGAGTAACTGGAATGGACTGTGATGTGCTAATTTTCCGACCAATCGAATCGACACAAATAGTCCATTTATGAAAAGGGTATGTTTTTGTTCTAAAAATATGAAAATTATTGGCAAAAAAGTGCAGATCCTTACAAGACGGCTCGTACAGTTGGAAGTGAATAATTAGATCCTATTTATATACGTCCTTACTTAAACTTATGTGTGATATAATATGACGCATAGGTGAAGTAAGGAAGTATATTAATTGAATAACTAAATATATACAATGTACCGTAACAGCCCTAATCATTCGGACACCACTATAGTGGTTTCTCCCAAAAGATACTGCATCCAAATATATTTGTACTGTGATAAGCCAGTACATGTACAACAACACACACATATACCCTAAATAGTAGAGCAATCGTCATTGTAGAAAACCGTATATTTATCAGGGGCGGATCCAGCAATTGCAATTTTGGGGAACGCGGGGTGGGGGGTTGTTGTCTAGCTGCGAATGTAACTTGTAATCTCCTCCCGTACCGTCCGTAGCTAGCTAGTAATTGCAAGATTTACCGTTCGCAACTAGGGGTTGTCCTATTTTCCAGCTCTTCGAAATGCACTTTCCTGTGTTTTACGGCATTTAAATTCAGACTCCAACTGGTGGTAAACTACGATCTATGTAAACTCCGTGGTGAACGGGAGGGGGTGCAACCCCGGACCCCCCCCCCCCCCCCCTCCTCCAGATCCGCCCTTGAACTATGTCCGATTATCAGCACTACCGTTTCAGACATCACGGCGGCTACATGGGTGGCGGCTTCAAGGGCGGTATGGGCGGAATGGGCGGCGGATTTATGGGCTACACTAGAGGTATCGGGTTTCCCTTGACGTGTGGAGTGTGGCCTAATACGGCCTTCCCCTGCTGGTACTGGTGATTGTCAAGTTATAAAGGTGATATTTTTATTAAAAAATATATATTCGGCATAAAGGCACCAAGGTGCACATCTTCAATATGTGTAAAAGACGTGTGTATAGTTTCAGATCGATTGACTGAAAGGTTTGAGACGAGTAGTGTACACAAACTATGTACCTTATATAGAATTGCATCACACAAATGTAGAACAAATGGCTCAGTTAACACGAGTGCCGAAGGTCACAATATACGCCCGTCGAGGCAAGGCCGGTTAACAACGGGAGATAACTCACTGAAAAGTAATAGGGTTCTTGCCGTGATAAACATGTATATTGAATTTGGTTACGATCCGTCAAGTAGAACTTGAGATATTGCGTGGACAAGGATACAGAGTGCGAACATTAAAAATGGCCGCCAAGGGCAGATAAGCATTCGGATGTTCTTCAAAATCAATAGGCTTCTTCGTCTTGCCGTGATAAACATGTATACCGAATTTGG
>JAQRGA010000312.1:0-80179 GCA_029237695.1 Conchocele bisecta | reverse complement strand
CTGTCATTAACATGACCATTGACCTTTTTTACCTTCACAGTTGTGTGGAAACACTTGGGCATTTTGTTGTGTCAAAGAATTTGTACAGGTTTCTTCATCATGATATAACTTAAATATTAGTTGACAGATTGCTTCAATATGTGGGCACTTGATACATGTGAGCATTTGGAGCACACACATGCCGCCATTATCATTACCATGACCGTTTGTACCTTCATTTTTTGTGGAAACACTTACAGTAGCCATTTTTATGTCAAAGAGTTTGTACATGTTTCGTCATCATCGTATAACATTAATACTACTTGATGGATTGCTTCAATATTTGGACACTTGATACATGTAAGCATTTGGAACACACTGAATCTGCCATTAACATGACCTCGACCATTTTGACATGTACATGTACATGGTTGTGGAACTTTTTTTGTGTGTTTTAATCGTGCACTTCTCTAACGGTTTATGTGATTATTTTAGAGCATGCCCATGATCACGTTACGGTCAAATGCTGCGGCAGGCGCGACACCGCTTCCGTGGCAGAACTCGTGTTCTTATTTCTCTCCTTAAGTGTCCCCCAGATACAATTCTACTGAAATTCGATGACATATTCATGATATTTACAGGGAGAAACAAAAGAAAATATAATGCACTGTCATCTGCTGTTTATAGCTCACACGTTTCCTAGTATGCAAAGAGTTCGGATCCTGCAGGAAACAATCCATTTATACGCACGGTCCATGATGTGCTGTTTTGTGCGAGTCTTTCTTTACCACAGAAATTTTTTTATCTGCGGAGTTGTATAACATTGTATGCATTTGAATACGTTGCAACCAACTTGTCAAGAATTTGACCCCAAGTCGGTGTTCTCCACCTCAATCAATGTCACCGTGAAGCTTGCTCTTGAATAAATTACCTATCATATTAATCTGGGACTTTCAGATGCTTTCAACTGGATGACATTGCAATGTTGTATGTAAATAAAACATGCACATGTAGATGCAATGTGGTAAATAAAGGATCTTACATATACAACATACGTGTAGTCATGTTGGCCTTAACATGACCTTGACCTTTTTTATGCTCCCCGGTTTTGGTAGAGCCGGGTATGTATATAGTGATTGGACCCTGTATGTCTGGAACAACATCCGATACTTATGGGCTTAGAGTCCCATATACTTATTCAGTAAGGTCACAATATCGAAAATATGAGTTTTTTCTTTGATCTCAGACGAAATGTTGGTCCGTCCGTCTGTGTGTCCGTCCGTTTGTCCATGAGTGTGTCCAGTTAGGAAGTTTGCCATAGTTTCTCCGATCTGCCATCGGGGGCATCTGTCAAGATTTAGAAACACTATTGACTCTTTGCATGCTTGCGGTGAAAATAACAAATTACAAGTATATTTCTTAATTCCTCTGTATATATGTCTTGAAATTTCATTAGAATTGCGTCCTCCGGACTCAATTCTAATGAAATTCCAAGACATATTCATGACATTTATAGGGAGTAATAAATGAAAATGCAATGAATTGTCGTCTGCTATTTTTTAACTATTTATAGCCCTCACATTTCCCAGCATGCAAGGAGTTAAATTCATAGTCTAATTCCTGTACCTTGTAAATAGATTTCTGTCTAATTTCCATGGCTGGGGAGTAAGGTTTTGCTATAGAGCAGATAGATCAGGTTGACTTGCGTACATGTAATATGTGGCTGTCACTGGAGAAATGGGGCTTATGGGCTGTGTGATCAGTGTAGATACAGATCAGGATCTGCATTGTTCGCCATTCAATGAAACACCCGACACGCTTCTAATTTACAATATAGATCGTTCTCAGGCTACCGAAGTGTGCTATTTGATCAGGAGCTACGCTGGTATCAAATTCCATAAGCCCCATTTCTCCAGTCAAAGCCACAAATCTACGACCACAGAACATTTTGACTGTCTAACTCCTGCTCTGGGAATTACTTTTGCTGTACAGTTCCCCGGGTATGCCAGACGCCTCCCAGCCTCAACCAGGGAAGACATTACTATATTAACACTTAGAATGCTGGAAACGAACATTTGTGTCTACTGTTGTTTTTATTGCGAAAGAAGACAAAATATAAAGTGCTGCCAAATCGTCTGTGTTTTTGGAAAATAGAAAATATACGTTCACCAGTCTGAGATCTATATGACCAAATATATTATTTCGGTAATGTTTACAATGCATGATACATGGGCGGATTCAGGGTGGGGGGTGGGGGCAGATTCAGGGTGGGGGTGGGGGCGGACCCGGCGCCCCCCCCCCCCCCCCCACCCCCCCCCCCCCCCCCCCCCCCCTCCCCCCCCCCCTACCCCCCCCCCCCCCCCCCCCCCCCCCCCCCCCCGCCCTAAAATTCGCCGAGTAAAGATTTGTTACAAGTTACAAGGCACGTTTCTACAGTAATTTTGCTAAGTGCCATGTATTCCATGCATTTGTCGGTCGTTGTCTTATTGTTTCAAAATTTAAACGTTTTCAATAAAAAATCATGTCTAAACATACTGTGACAATGCGCCAGAACGCAGGAAATGCGATGTCGATTTCAAAATGTTTCGATATATAGTCAAGTATTGCAAAATAGTTACGCCCCCCCCCCCCCCACCTTCCTTCTCTAACCCGAAATCCTGGATCCGCGCCTGTGATAAGTAAGCTACAACAACGTCATTATACTGTTGGTTTCCGATACATTGGCAAGGGCACGTGACTTCACGGGGTCAGCGGACTATGTCTATTATAGCTTTCTAGGGATGTAGCCGTTTGCAGCCATTTTAGGTGGCCGAATCGACGCCTTATCTAGAGCAATTTAGAGGTTGAAAATGCATGCTCCCGATAGCTTAGGAGATAATTTAAATTACCAACTGGTTGACTGGTGAAACAGGCAATTGAAAACCACAACAAATGCCATATTTATAAATGTAAAACGTTTCGATAGTTGATTCATTTTGATTGCCCAGTCGTCCGCAAGCATCAGCATTATTATCCGCACAGCTCAGATGGTAGAGCGCTCGCTAAATGCATTCGACCTACGTTCCTTTTGTGCGAGTTCGAGCCTCGGACACATTATTATATTTTTATTCATATAACAGATTCAACGTTTTCTCACTTTTACGAAAATGTGTTAGATAGAGTTTGACAAAAGGGTACTTGTGACGAGTGCACTGTGTTTAAAAGCGTCACTCAGTCAGATCAGGGCATACGGTGTTCACAATTCATTTACTGAATACATATTTCACTATCAAACGACGTGAAACAAACGATGTAGACACATTCTAAAATTATCCCCAGTAGGTAAGTCATAGAAACGACAGTACGGGGGTGGGGGACGTCAAATATACACATCCTCGGGATTCTCGGCCTATAAATTCCCGGCCCCTGGAAATGTTGGACTGTAAATACACCCCACACATTATATGTTCGCCGCCCCAGAGCGGGGAAAGCATTTGTGTATGTTCTAAAATTAGATAATGAAACACAGGTGCATCGTTTCCAATGAGCATTTGACGTATGTTGGTGTGATATACGATTCGAGTGCCTGTGCTCACTATTTTCTTTTTTAGCAAATACCTAACAAGAAAAGTAACAACTTGATTGAAAATATGCCTGAACCGTTACTTGAATACATTTCGGGCCAACATTGGTGACATGCATGCTACATCGTCATGCTAATATCAGTTTTGCATTTCTAACACACCTACTTTACCTATTATGGTTCAATATGGAATCTCCTGTGACCTTTGCCCTTGCCAATTTATCGGAATTTAACAGTACGAGTGGTGTTTATCCGAGTATACATCCCGCCATTTCCCAGCATTCCTCAGTAACAATAAAACAACACTGAAGTATGGCATTATGGGTAAATTTGTCTATTTTAATATACATTGGTTTGGTAAATGTTGCTTTTTTTCAAATATCTTGTTTGTCTGTGTGATTGGGGGGGGGGGGGTGTATGAACTGGAATCTACCCGTGTCGACGGCTGTATGGTTTATTTTGCGATCTGCAATGGTATGTAAGAATAAATGAAAACATCATTTATTTTGTCGTACGCCATCATTACGCATATGCGTAGGGGGTGGGGGCGGGGCGGGGTGGGGCGGGGTGGGGCGGGGCGGGGCAGCCCCCTCCCCCAATAGTGAGTAGTGGGGGGGGGGCCAGAGTATGTTTGGCCCCTCCAATAATTGCACGAAAATTGTGTGTATGTATCGTCATTTATACTGTTCATATATATATATATATATATATATATATATATATATATATATATGAGACTGCCAAACTAGAGTTTGTGAATAATTTCACCCTAAGTTCGTGCGACAGTTATTTTTATCATGCAGACCGACACATGATACCAAGCGTTTACTGGAAGTATGTATTGTTATTTCGTAGGAACGAATGGACGGAACGAATTGTTAATTCGTGGGACGAATTGTTATATCGTGGGAACGAATTAATAACAAAAAAAAAATTTACGTCCCCTGCGGGGCTCCGTAGTTCTTTTTTCAATTAAATTAAATTTATTACGACACTATGACATTAGTTTGGTCCGAGTACAAGTCGCTATCTATCTATGACGCACTTCCAACCATCTTCCTGAATGTGTAGCCTAATTCCGAGGGTGGGTCAATAAATAGAGAATAGTAGGTTAGTGCCGTGAATGGGAATAGGAAACGGGATGGGCAAGGCTCTGAGCACATCCCGTTTCCGTGCCGCGCTAGATATTTTCCCATTCACGACACTAACCTACTATTCTCTATTTATTGACCCACCCTCGGAATTAGGAGACTCGACTAGTATGACAACCATACATATTCATACGCAGTGATTAGGTCGTATTGACAGGATATCAAAAATGTTTCACGACACCGTGTTTCACGGTACAAACGTACTGTGTTGACGGGATAAATAGTGTCACTCGACCATTATCTTTCTAACAGCTCGTCCAACTTGAATAAGGGTTAGGGTTAGGTTTAGGAATTTGGCACTTGCATTCATTAACGTTATTCGCATTTACGTCAAGGCGTCGATACTTTACATGACGTCATAATGACGTCATCATTTTTGACGTTATGTCTGGCACAGCGGTCAGATTAACAACGAAAAACAAATGGGGTATATTGAAATAGAAGGAATAAAAGGCAAAACAACCGCAGAAATACGCCATATGCGGCAGCCGTGTGGTTTATTATCTAGAAGACCAAAGCGCTACTTTACCAGCCAGTCAGAACATGTGTGGCTTCTTTCAGTGCCGGACGGGAGACTACGAACTATAGGAACTGCTGATTTCAATTACCGACGTAGATAATGTTGAGAAAATTATACAAATAAATGACATAGCTGGGCAACTGAAACAGGAATAGATTAGTCATACATGCACCAAATCTCAATCATATTTTATACAATTTTAATAAAGTGTTGAAATGATAACAATTTCCGCAAGGTGGGTGCCTAACAATTTTCGTTCAGAAAAAAAAAGTGATATTTTTAAATCGCCAAGAAATCGCCCAAACTACATCGTAATGAAGAAGACACCATCGTGTCTTTCATCGAGGTCAATGAAATGCATAAATATGTAGTTACCAAACGGAATTAACAAGCCAGTCTAAGGAATGCGTCGATTTGAAGCCTCACTGGCAAGTAAAATTCTGGCATAAACAGGAAAATATAAACTTCTGACACGATTTTCATATGATTCCGATTGTGTAATCATACTACGTTGGAGTAAAAACTGTGAAGCAATCAACAAATAATATCACAAAACATATTTATTTCAAGCTGTAAAGCATAAGCTGTCGTGGGACGTGGGACTCATAATTTGACAAAATGACGTGTATTTTTTAAATAATGGAATATAACTACAAAGTATCCGCTATAGTAACTTAGATGAAATTCAACGCCGGTTGTTTGGCAAAGAATATTTCGGCACGGCGACAAGGGGAATATTCTGTCATAGACCCCACAAGAGAATACCCTGACGGAATATAGAACGATAAGATTAGTTTTAGACATACTTTTAAAGTTATGTACCATGTGATACTACTTATTGAGCCTCGAATTACTCTTACAAGGGGCATAACAAGGGGGCCGTTTCACTAAACTTCGTACGACTAAAATGTTAGTATGTGCAAAATTATGATAGTCTGTAAATTTCACATTAAATACAGGATATTCCATCGTACATTTTGAATAGCGGGAAATAATACACGAGTGTGCGTCGGCTGCCGCGTAAGCAACGAGCGAGCGTAGCGAACGAGTTGCTTGCACGGACGCCGACGGACACGAGTGTATTATTTCCGCTATTCAAACATGTACGATGGAATATCCTATTTATTACACTTCCACGGCGAATATATATGCAAATAGTCTATTTTTTTAGATTACAATCAATGAATTGTGATGTGCACATGAATAGTTATACAATTACCTGTTTCCCGCGTTTTGACGTTACGTTGTGTGATGTCAGAATTGAATGTGACGTCATGTAAACTTTTTGAAATCGAAATTACGCAGCTGTTTGTATGAACCTGATACATTTGAGTGCATGTTTGGAATGTGTTCAATCACATTAACATTCTGGATTAGTCGAGACCCTTTCCAAATGTTCAAACAACTTTATTTTGGCTATAATAAAACTTAAATATTTTGCATGGTTGCTCGTGGTTTGCAAGAAAACAGGCGCGCAATTACGGGTGTTCTCTTCACCATGTTCATGGTGAATTATTTGATTACGGGTTTTCTGTCACAGCGAAACCCGTGCAAATAATTTGCAAGAGTGTAAAAACATGTTTTCTTGTAAACAATTATTAGATTTACAGCCGATGCTCAATAAATGCAAATCCAGTGAAACGGTCCCCAGATTCGACGTAGGCCTAATTTACTGCAGCGATTAAACCTGACATGCATTTTTTTTTATTAATTCGTTACCACGAAATAACAATTCGTTTCCTGAATTTAACAATTCGTTCCCTCGAATTAACAATTCGTTCACACGATATAACAATTCGTTCCCACGAATTAACAATTCGTTCTCTTGACAAATTGTTATTTCGTGGGAAGGAATTAGTAAATAAAAAAAAGAATTCTACGTCCCCTGCGGGGCTCCGTAGAAACGCCCATTCAACATATTGCGTTTATATACCAGTACGTTACAGCCACACGTGACGTTGCGCGACATTGTTGATTGGTTAAAATTTGTTTGACGTCGTTGTCAATAATGATGCGCTATTGACAGGCAATGTCGCTGTTCCATGAATCGCGAAAAAAGATATGTAAAGCAAGATGAATTTCATTTGTGACACTATCAACAAAAAGTGTCGATATAAGTAATAAAAGCATGGACAGTTGACTGTGGTACGAAAAACATTTGGTCTGTGAACAGTTTTCGAGGAGTCATTCGGACACGCACATTAAACACTCCAAATAATATTCATACCACACTGAACACAATATTAACAGCCCATGTTTTGAACTTCGTACGACCAAAATGTTCGTAAGTGGAAAATTATGATAGTCTGTAAATTTCACATTAACAATGTTTTCTTGTACACACTTATTGGATTTACATTTATTGAGCATATATCAAATAAATTCAAAGCGATATAATCTTCCACAGTACAATCAATCGCGTGTATATATGTAGAGAATTCCAGTGACAGAATGTAAATCAAATTTTAAATCCAAATTAGGCAGCCGTTTCTATGAACTAGATATAGTTCGAGTGCATGTTTGTACGGTGGCACAGAGGGGACATGGAAATATTTTTTACTTTCGTGTGCGCATGCAATAGGTTTTGCGTCCGCACGCAATAGGGTTTTGCGTGCGAATGCGATAGGTTTTGCGTGCGCACGCGATAGGCTTTGCGTGCGCACGCGATAGGGTTTTGCGTGCGCACGGGATAGGTTTTGCGTGCGCACGTGATAGCTATTGCGCGCGCATGCGATAGCTTTCATTGACTAACCTATCGCGTGCGCATGCAAAAGCTATGGCGTGTGCAAGCAAAAGCTATCGCGTGCGCACGCAAAACATATCGTGTGCGCACGCAAAACCCTATCGCGTGCGCACGCAAAACCCTATCGCGTGCGCACGCAAAACCTATTGCGTGTGCACGCGAAAGTAAAAAATATGTCCATGTCCCCTCTTTGACATCGTATGTTTGAAATATTTTAAATATATTCATTTTGACTGTAATAAAATATAAATATTTGGCATGGTAGCTCGTAAGAAAGCACGCGCGCAATTACGAGTGTTCTCTTCACGGTGTATTATTTGTAAGTGTAGTAGTTGATTACGGGTTTTCACAGAGAAACCCGTACAAATAACTCGAAAGAGTGTAATAAATCCGTAGTATTAATAATAGGAGAACGTTTGGATATGGGAGTGGGATAAATTACTCAGAGCACGGTTGTCCCCATTTACTATCGCTCGCGGATTACCTCCACGTACGTACGGACCAACCGTGCTCTTAGTCCATGTATTACTAGTGTGTTGACGTAATTCCGCTACTCCACGCCAGTAAATAGGGCTTACATTTATCGCCAAGGACGACGTTACATGCTATATCTAGGGTAATTACAATGGTATGCTTTACGGTGGCATAGAGGTGACATTTGCAACATTTATTTTATCTCGTGGCCACGACTTAGTATCTCGACTTAGCTATGTCGTGGCCACGAGATAGCTTAGCTAATCAGATCTGTCGATGGCAAGCAAACAATTTTAAAGTTGGGGTATGGGTTCGGCCCGACCTCGGGCGATATTCTTTTTCTTCTTTTTTTCCCTGAACAATATGACGAATTTATATATAACAGCTGTATACATTCTTTAAATACTAAAATTTAGCGCATACGTTATATTTTTCTGGCGTGTAGGCGTGTAGGCCAACCGTGCATATCCACCTTTAAATTGCATACTAGCTAAACCGTTAAGTGGTCTACAATCTATACGTCAGGTCTGCCTAAAATGCACACACGCACGCACCACCACGCATATAACTGTATATGCCCGTCTTATGTCGTGTTTATCAGCTGAACTTTTGTTTGTAAATATTGCGATGCGTAGATTTAGCAATAAATAAAACGAGATCAAATAAATGTTGCAAATGTCACTTCTATGCCACCGTAATGTTATCATAGCTTGCGGCGTATGCATGTTTCGACGATCCATCGTTGTCCCGAAACTGATATCACGTTCGTGTACTAACTGGGATGTCATACTGTGGCCTAGTATTGTTCAAGGTGGGATTCGCGGATCTCAGGCCCCTGATGGGCGTTTCACTAAACGTCGTACGACTAAAATGTTCGTAAGTGCAAACTTGTGAAAGTCTGTAAATTTGTCATTAACAGTGTTTTTTTGTAAACAATTATTGAATGTACATGTATTGAGCATAGGCTACATATGGGCCGTAACTAGGATGAGGTAGCTCGCCTCATCTATCATTTTGCCGTTTTTTAGCTCACCTGAGCGAAGCTCATGTGAGCTATTGTTTCCGCAATGTGTTCCGTCCGTCCGTCCGTCCGTCCGTGAACATCTTCTCCTCGGTAACCATTGGGCCTATAGTTACCAAGCTTCATGGTCATGGTCCTTAGGTAGGGAGATTACAAAATTGTTAAAATGACGTCATTGCGTAATCCAAGATGGCCGCCGTCTAAAAATAGCACAAATTCATCAAAAAATCTTCTTCTCAAGAACTGCCAACCGGATTACGACAAAACTTGGTAGGAATGATCGATGTACAATGCTCTTTCAAAGTTGTTAAAATGGTGACCCCGGGGTCAAAAATAGGCGTGGCCAAATTTTATTTTTTAAATTGGGGTCAAATTTTATTTTTTACCGAATATGGTCATATCATATATCAAATCGAAGGTATCAACGAGGCGATCACTCTGGTGCATTTCTTTGTCGAAATCGGATGGTTATGTCATCCAAGATGGCCGCAGAAAGGTCAAAATGTCGTTCTTTTATTAGAGATTTCAAAATTATTATTCACATGAACCGCTTGGCCCATGGTAGCCAAACTTAAAAGTTATGGTCCATGGGTGAAGCCTTTTCAGATTTGTTAAAATGGAGGTCATCGCTAATCCAAGATGGCCGCTGTCTAAAAATAGCATAGATATAAATTATTTAAACAAATCTTCTTCTCTTGAACCGCTTGCCGCATTTCGACGAAACTTGGTAGGAATGATCGATGTACAATGCCCTTTCAAAGTTGTTAAAATGGTGACCCCGGGGTCAAAAATGGGCGTGTCCCGTGGGGTCAAATTGGGTTCAAATTTTATTTTTGACCGAATATGGTCATATCTATATCAAATAAAAGGTACGAAAGAGGCGATCGCTCTGGTACATGTTTTGTCGAAATTGGATGGTCATGTCATCCAAGTTGGCCGCCGAAAGGTCAAACGGTCGTTCTTTTAATAAAGGTTTCAAACGTCTTGTTCTCGTGAACCGCTTGGCCGATATTGGCCAAACTTCACGGTAATGGTTATTGGGTCAAGCCTTTTCATTTTGTTTGTGGACCCCGGGTCAAAAATGGGCGGGGCAGGAGGGGTCAAGTAGAGGTCAAATGTCACATTTGACCGAATATGGTCATGTCATATATCAAATCGAAGGTATCGACGAGACGGTCACTCTGGAGCTTTTTTGTCGAAATCAGATAATTACGTCATCCGAGATGGCCGCCGAAAAGTCAAACGGTCGTTCTTTCAATATAGATTACAAACGTCTTCTTCCCGTGAACCACTTGGCCAATAATCGGCCAAACTTCACAGTAATGGTCAGTGGGTCAAGCCTTTTCATTTTTGTTAAAATGATGGTCATCGCAAAATCCAAGATGGCCGCCGTCTCAACAGATCTTCTTCTCACGAACCGCCAGGCCGATTTTGACGAAGCTTGATATGAATGATCGATAGTTAACGATGTTTTAGATTCCATTAAATGGTGGCGCCCGGGTCAAAAATGGGCGGGGCAGGAGGGGTCAAGTAGGTGTCAAATTTCACATTTGACCGAATATGGTCATGTCATATATCAATTCGAAGGTATGGACGAAACGATCACTTAGGATCATTTTTTGTCCTATGACTATTTATATATGTTATTGATTTAATGATGTAATATTGATTTAATACCAGGTTACCTGGCCTGCAACCACCCACCCACATACAAGTGATGATCCTACGCATATAATTTTAATAGTTTAATCGTCATTGAACTATCTATATATTTTGTATAAAAGGTGTCTTGTAGAATATATGATGTAGTTGCTACTAACAACAGAGCTGCACCCTATACATCAAGGCAAACACATTCCACCATTTACCCTTACATTGGAGTACTGTTTTCATCAGCAGTAATTAAATTTGTCCTAACCTCCGCGTACATATGTTGTGTTATTAAATGTTAAATAAGAACGTAATCACATATATATGTATGTCTTAATATAAGTGGAGGCATTCATGTACTGTTTACGCCAAAACGTAATCGAACTTTACATCATATCGCGAGAGATGCAAGGCATACACCGTATAATGCAGATTATGTCTTGTTTATATACACAAGCATCCTCGTCATACTTATACGAATATACAATATCCGTACGCTATCTACTGGTAGTGGGTGTAAAACATTAGCAAGACACCTGTAGCCGATTTCATCAAAATTGCAAGTATACTTATCTAGCAAAGTATACTTTGCCAAAATGCATCATTTCATATAGAACCAACCACTGCATACATTTGATGATTCAAAGTATGCAGAATTATTATACTGAATTTATTACATTATCACAGCCAAAATGGCTGTGATAATGTAATAAATTCAGTATAATAAAGATTAATAAACTTATCGTAAAATTGAAAATTTCTCTCTCAAAGTATACTTTGCTAGATAAGTATACTTTGCCATGTTGGTGAAATAGGCTACAGTATTATCAAGGAATTAGTTGACCACTATTCCGTTCATAATGTTTATTAATCATGTTCACAGAACATTTCCAGTGATAAAAATGTGTTAAGTGTTGAAATGTCATCAAAATAATACATAACTAGAAAAAGTCGATGGCGCGCCATCGCAATATACCCCCTTTCCCCAAATGCTAAGTCCGAAAGGGGGAGGTAATCCATGATGGAGGGTCGGATAAAAAATCCGAATTCACTTTGTGCATCAGCACATCAAAACGAAGCTACGAACCAAATATCAGACGCGTAGGTATTAAGGTGAAAAAGTTTTTCGAGTTGCAAGAAAAAAATGGGAAATTCTGAGTCCGAAAGGGGGAGATAATCCATGATGGAGGGTCGGATGAAAAATCCGAATTCACTTTGCGCATGTGCACATGATAACGAAGCTACATAGCAAATATGAGGCGACGGTAGGTGAAGGTGAAAAAGTTTTTCCAGTTACAAGGAAAAAATGGGAAATTCTGAGTCCGAAAGGGGGAGATAATCCATGATGGAGGGTCGGATGAAAAATCCGAATTCACTTTGCGCATCTGCACATGATAACGAAGCTACATAGCAAATATGAGGCGCGTAGGTATGAAGGTGAAAAAGTTTTTCGAGTTACAAGGAAAAAATGAGAAATTCTGAGTCCGAAAGGGGGGAGATAATCCATGATGGAGGGTCGGATCAATCAAAAATCCGAATTCACTTTGCGCATCTGCATACATGATAACGAAGCTACATAGCAAATATATGCTGGCGTAGGTATGAAGGTGAAAATGTTTTTCGAGTTACAAGGAAAAAATGGGAAATTCTGAGTCCGAAAGGGGGAGATAATCCATGATGGAGGGTCGGATCAAAAATCCGAATGCACTTTGCGCATCTGCACATGATAACGAAGCTACATAGCAAATATGAGGCGCGTAGGTATGAAGGTGAAAAAGTTTTTCCAGTTACAAGGAAAAAATGGGAAATTCTGAGTCCGAAAGGGGGAGATAATCCATGATGGAGGGTCGGATGAAAAATCCGAATTCACTTTGCGCATCTGCACATGATAACGAAGCTACATAGCAAATATGAGGCGCGTAGGTATGAAGGTGAAAAAGTTTTTCGAGTTACAAGGAAAAAATGAGAATTCTGAGTCCGAAAGGGGGAGATAATCCATGATGGAGGGTCGGATCAAAAATCCGAATTCACTTTGCGCATCTGCACATGATAACGAAGCTACATAGCAATATGAGGCGCGTAGGTATGAAGGTGAAAATGTTTTTCGAGTTACAAGGAAAAAATGGGAAATTATTCTGAGTCCGAAAGGGGGAGATAATCCATGATGGAGGGTCGGATCAAAAAATCCGAATGCACTTTGCGCATCTGCACATGATAACGAAGCTACATAGCAAATATGAGGCGCGTAGGTATGAAGGTGAAAAAGTTTTTCCAGTTACAAGGAAAAAATGGGAAATTCTGAGTCCGAAAGGGGGAGATAATCCATGATGGAGGGTCGGATCAAAAATCCGAATTCACTTTGCGCATCTGCACATGATAACGAAGCTACATACCAAATATCAGGCGCGTAGGTATGAAGGTGAAAAAGTTTTTCGAGTTACAAGAAACGTGACGGACGTACGGACGTACGGACGGACGGACACCCGTGACGAAAACAATATACCCATTTTTTTCCCCAAAAAAGTGGGTATAATTATACAAACCTTTCAGCGGAAAGTAGTTAAGGCACTGGAGTAGTTTACTGTGCAGGTAATATGTTTATGGCATGATTCTTAAATTGAACATATACCCAAACATCGCCTTTCTGAAATGATTAAACATGATACAGCCTCACAATAAACAGATGGACATAAAGTTAAAAGAACATTTGCCAAACTTCTACAATTGGCGGAAATGATATAAATCGATTGACTCTTTCGCGAGAGTCCGTTGTCTCGAGGCCGTCCGAGTACGGCCCATAACAAATATAGGAACCTTGGTAATGTGTTATAACAGTGAGTAACAAAATGTTTAGCTTACTTGTTTTCACTTATTCATACTTTTAGGTATAGTTAATGTATTTATAGGCCTTGGTATGTTACTTCAACATGTGAGTCAGTGTACGTGGCTTCGCACACTTTACATATATTTTGATAATAACAGGAACCAGTATACAAATAAAGTTCGCATTTGTTTGTATTTGGACAGATATGACACTCAACACCGGACATATGTGTTTATCAGGTAACCTGCCCTGCATTGACCGAATACGTACTGACTGATAACATATTGTTGTATCGGGCATTGCCCTTATATCAACATCCGGGTTACAACGAAGTGAAAACTGACGGTCCATTGGTCGGATGACGTCACGTGACGTTACCGAATGACGTCAGTGTAATGACGCAACGTAAACAAGTCCGCGTTCTGTCCGTAGAATACGACGTCATATAATGTCATTTTCGAGCATAAAACGTGACTTGATAAATAGAATACCAGGCTAGTGTATTTTGATATCAAATTTATCAGGCTTGGCTCGGAAACGGTAGGAATTCCTAAGCATTTCCTAGCCTTGCCTGATAAACTTGATATCAAAATACACTAGCCTGGTATTCTCTATGCATTTGCATTCTCTGTAAGAATTACAAGAGACTATTACAAAACGAATAGTCAGACAGTTCACGCGAGTCAAAGATGCATCATTGTTCTTGCATTACGTGAATCAATTTGACATAGAACTGTACATGGCTTCGCACACCCGAAAATCTTTCGACCTAACTTATATAATATAACAATTAAAATTGATGTTCACCATCAGTCCATAATGGGATTATATTTTCAAATAATATAGACATATTAAGTAAACATTTATGAAGACACCCACACTGGTGATGTGTGACATCCAGCTACATGAACTGATTCAACTTGCTGTCCAAACGTTTCACCGTGTATTGAAAACAACAAATAGTAGAGCAAACACCCACACCATCGCAACGACAACAATACACCAACATTACTAGCATACTCCCTGTGCCAGGCAGAGAATGAGCAGAAAACTCAACGGCTGAATCTAATAACCAGTTGCTTCCTCAATACACAGCATCGGTGTGTCCGGCCACAAGTTGAAGTGACGGACCATGGTATTACATGGTATATTTAATTTATGTATATGTCTTCGTTCGTCCGGCGGCTCTGTTCAGAGATCAGCAGGCAATATAAAATTAAAGTACTGTATATAATATCAAACCGCCCATAAACAGTAATGCCAGATTATTTTTTATATGAATATATTTGAAGATAAATTATGAATTATTGTTTGTTAACACTATTTACAACAACTTTTAATGAAAACAAATAAAACACACACACCGCACTATTTTCCCCCAAAATTCAGATGATATTCAATAAATGAACTTTATATGACCTCACAAGTTGCCATAAAGGCCGCGAGGTATCATTCCACTCAACTGGTGTGATACCTCTGGTGACAGTTCAGTTAGCTATTGTTTAATTGGACAGTATGACTACAGTGGAACCTCTCTAAACCGGACACCAAGAAAACATATGTAATCTTACTTTTGATGAGTTTCTCGGTCATTTATATCAGGTGTTAATATCTGTTCATGATCGCATAGCACACTGATATGGCTTAGAATGATCAAATGGGGACCTCACAGGGTGTCCGGTTTAGAGAGGTTTCACTGTATAATGTAAATATATAATTAAATAATTCAGAGTGTGTACTTTATTATTTAGTTTACATGTGATAATTCAGTAACATTCAGTAATGATACAGTGCAAATTCGACACTCGTAGTGGAGTGGTAGTTTTACATGTAGAAATAGTTCACATTCCATCTCCACTCCAAGGGAGCTAACCTAGTAAAAATATGTTCCATAAAGATACTATAACCTCTTTAGACGTGCGAAATGACAAGTTTCTCGTCAGACATGATTGCAGTTAACATATGTTTGCATGGTAGTGTTCTTTATTGATCAGGTGGCGAGGTTTTAGTACAATTTTATTTCTCCATGACGATAAAATGCTCGACGCGGAGGGAACGATCAGACGCGGCTATATTTGAGAACCAAATTACTTTTGTATGGCCTAAGTTAATGTTTTATCCCGTCAACACAGTGCGTATGTGCCGTGAAACACGGTGCTGTGAAACATTTTTGATATCCTGTCAATACGACCTACTCACTGCGTATGAATATGTGCGGTAGCTGGGGTTATATTTTTGCATTTTACAGCCATTTGTATGTGTTGACGGGATAAATAGAATAGTAGGTTACTGTCGTGAATGGAAAGCAATATCTGGCGCGGTACGGAAACGAGATAGGCGAGGCTCTGCCGAGCACATCCCGTTTCCGTGCCGCGCCAGATATTTTTCCGATTCACGGCACTAACCTACTATTCTCTATTTCTCCTGTCATAGCCACAAACGATTTTCCTATGGGAATTTAACATGGGGGTTAAAAATAGATTTTTTTTAAAATATATTTTTATTTGTCAACCGATTTTCAAAATCTAACTTTTGTTTTCTTAATTACATCATTTTCAAGCTATCTCGCCAGGTTTCGGAGTCAATTTCCAAAAATTTTTGGAAAATGACTCCCACTATTCTCTATATTGAATTGCAAATAATCAATAATATGTACGCAATAACTGAATACGTGTTGTGTAACAAAACGTGTCGCACCAAACTTACACGTACATTGTAATTCTTATTTCGGAAACGGGTTTACGACTTAAGAAACATTAGCACACACGTAATAATCGTGATACATAACACATGTCCGTGTCCATGGTTCAATATCGCTGCACCGTTCCCAGCGTCACTTCCGTTTCCGATGTTTTTCGGTACATGCGTAGTCGCTGGTGTGGTGGTGACCTGACTCTTGCTTCTTTCGCTTCCAAGATGGCCGTCGATACTAGCCGCTGAAATAATTAATATATTTTCTACAGTTTTCTTTAATGTTTCAGTATGCCGGTGACATACTTCTACTATCGGCCCAACGTGACAACGGTATGGCGTGTGAATTGAGTATGACACGTGTGAGCATACTGGTACGTAGCCCCGCAGGGGACATGCATATATTTTATTAATTCGTTCCCACGAAATAACATTTCGTTCCCTCAATTTAACAATTCGTTCCCTCGTATTAACAATTCGTTCCCACGAAATGACAATACGTTCCCTCAATTTAACAATTCGTTCCCTCGAATTAACAACGTTCCCACGATATAACGAATTAAATTGTGGGAACGAATTGTTGAAAACGAATTGTTAAATTAAGGGAACGAATTGTTATTTCGTGGGAACGAATTGTTATTTCTTGGGAACGAATTGTTATTTCGTGGGAACGAATTGTTATTTCATGGGAACGAATTTTTATTTCTTGGGAACAAATTAATAAAAAAAGAATTCTACGTCCTACGGGGCTCCGTAGTGTAGCTGCTGATTTGAGAGGAGACGGTGACTGGAGTGATAGGGCTCCGTAGTGTAGCTGCTGATTTGAGAGGAGACGGTGACTGGAGTGATAGGGCTCCGTAGTGTAACTGCTGATTTGAGAGGAGACGGTGACTGGAGTGATAGGGCTTATTCTAGACAACAACCTGCGCTAATCTTGTCAAGTTATTTTTTTTCTTCAAAATATGTCAATATTGTGCTTGAAATCAAGCAGCTTGAATGACTGAGCATGAGCTACAGCTCATGCTCAGACATTCAAACTGCTTGATTGAGAGTTTTCATTGCCGACAGCTGTTCAGAAACGTTGATACTATTGGCAATATTAACGTATGTGGTTGTGTGACAGGTTCTATAGCTCAGGCTCCGACAATCAAACTGCTTGATTGAGAGTTTTCATTGCTGACAGCTGTTCAGAAACGTTGATACTATTGGCAATATTAACGTATGTGGTTGTGTGACAGGTTCTATAGCTCAGGCTCCGACAATCAAACTGCTTGATTGCAAGTTGGCATTGCCAAGGCCTAAACAAAAAGTATTGTGGTGCGGGGAACGGTCCAGAAAAAGCTAGGTAGGGAGGGTAGGAAATTTTTTTTTTTATTTTATTTTTTTTAAATATTAGCGCTCAAAAAGTACGCAAAAGACTGTCACAAAGCCCGTTTTTAAGCATTATTAGGAACGAACATGATTTATTTTTTGAAACGGCCAAATATGTATAGGGTCGGGGTGTTTTGCTATAGGCCTAATAGATGTTGAGAAACGTTGATAATCTCGGCAATATTAACGCCGGCAGCTGTGTGGACATTTAACGACGTTTGCGTGTTGGTATCACTAATGAATGTTGAGAAACGTTGATAATCTCGGCAATATTAACGCCGGCAGCTGTGTAGACATTTAAACGACGTTTGCGTGTTGACATCACGAATGAATGTTGAGAAACGTTGATAATCTAGGCAATATTAACGCCGGCAGCTGTGTAGACATTTAACGACGTTTGCGTGTTGGTATCACTAATGAATGTTGAGAAACGTTGATAATCTCGGCAATATTAACGCCGGCAGCTGTGTAGACATTTAACGACGTTTGCGTGTTGACATCACGAATGAATGTTGAGAAACGTTGATAATCTAGGCAATATTAACGCGCGCAGTGTGGACATTTAACGACGTTTGCGTGTTGGCATCACTAATGAATGTTCAGAAACGTTCAAAATCTTGGCCTGATTAACGCAGGTGGATGTGTACGTATGAACCTGCGGTGACCCGGATGCACATTCCAGTCAAAACAGGATACGGCAGTGTCGGTCTTATCAGCTAGGAGACATTCGGCCAATGAGAATCTCGATACCTGATAAACTATATAACCTTTGGTTCGAAACCAACCATGAAACTTTGAAAAGCTCAACTTTGAACGGTTCATCAATCTACAAGTTAGCGAGAACACAATTTCAAATCGCGTTTCCTACCATCACGGATATATAGAGAATAGTAGGTTAGTGCCGTGAATGGGAAAACATATCTGGCATGGCTCAGAAAACGGGATGGGCGAGGCTCTGCCGAGCACATCCCGTTTCCGTACCACGCCAGATATTTTTTCCCATTCACGGCACTAAACTACTATTCTATTTATCCCGTCAACACCTACCAATGGCTGTAAAATGCAAAAATATAACCCCAGCCACCGCACATATTCATACACAGGTCGTATTAACACAAATAATACAACAAATAATATCACAAATATTTCACGGCACATACTCGCTGTGTTGACGGGATAAATGCCTGTGACTACGGTCTTTTTCGCGAAACCAAATTTTACGGCCATATAAATAATGCAAAAACAATATTTTTTTCGATACTATTAAATTTTATAAAAATTTAAGAATGAGCCTTCTTTCTATTTCGTGAAATTTGATCAAATATTGATTGTATTACGAAATTGATTTGTCTTTGTAAATTTAACATGGGGGAGCAAAGGAGGTAGAGGAGCTGTGGGAGGAGTCAAACAACGAACACATTTGGAAATTGACTCCGAAACATGGCTACATAGCTTGGAAATAATCTAAGAAAACAAGTTAAATTTTGAAGATGTCTATGGGGATTTAACATGGAGAAAATCTTTTTTCGTAATAAAATCAATAGTGGACCAAATTTCACAAAATAAAAAACCCAAGATTTTAGTTTAGTGAAACGGACCCCTGCTGTCCAGTCACAGCCACACATTTGTTCATCGAACTGAGCACGCACTAGTCGAATAGCAGTCACCGAGACAACGCTAACGCTACTACCATTATTAATTGCACTTGGCCCAGGGGGGCGTTTCACTAAACTAAGTACGACTAAAATGTTCGTAAATGCAAATTTAGAATCGTCTGGAAATTTTAATTGATGGATTTACATTTATTGAGCATAGGCTGCATATGCAGCCTATGCTCAATAAATGTAAATCCAATAGTTGTTTACAAGAAAACAGTGTTAATGTGACATTTACAGACTATCATAATTTTGCACTTACGAATATTTTAGTCGTACGATGTTTAGTGAAACGGCCCCCAGATGTGGCTACAATGAGGTTGCAGTTGGTGCAAACATATTTTGCTGGATCAATGGTCTTGTAAATATCCATATTGCAAATATATCGTCATACCTGTTTTACCATGTGTTCGAGTGTCGCACTCATAAAGTACGTTCGCGAAGTTCGTACTCTCAGTCAAAGCCATGCAGTGTGATTAGCCGAGACTGAGCTCAGTGTCGAACAATCAAACTTAATTAGTCCGAAAATGAGAAAGTGTACGTGCTCAGAAGGTGTTATAAGCTCGGGCCCAGACCCATGTGTACATTTCATAAATATTATAGTAAATGACCCAATACCTATTGAGAGGGCGGGCGTGGTAATGGCGGGAGTCGTACGGGCGGGCGTTGTCGTTATCGGGCATTTGCACGCGAACATCACGCGGAAGTCCGGGCATCCATCTGTAGTCTTACCAGCCACGTCCTTCATCGTACAGTTTACGCCCACGGTTAAGTCACAGGTTACGGTGTATTCCGTCGTATTTAATATGTTTCCTGCTGTCAGTGGTTCACCCTTGTTGTCTCGACATTCGACTTCCAAATGGCCGCCATTGGCAGACGGACACAGTTTCTCTCGTTCCGTGTCGTTTAGAGGTTGTTCATGATCATTATATCTGTAACAATTATCTAAAATGTACATTTTAAAGGTACATGCCCACTCAGTAGGCACAAAATGTGCTTTATATCAGAGATATCATCTGAGACATTTTCTGGCAAAATAAACTTTCATTCACCATTATCCCATGTATTGATTGGCATTACTATGCAATTCCTATAAGACGTAAATTTCCACATTGATATCAGGGGCGATAACCGTATTTCCTTAAACTGTTAACGAACATTAAGTACTGTTTATTCTCTGTATTTCTTGTTTGATGTGCACAGATCATACTTTATTTTGTCAGGTGACTCATTTAATGAGTATGATACACATGCAATTAAAAACTACCATGCTTCATTTGCATATGAAAATAGCCTGATACCACCGCGAGTCACTATCGGTAGAATAAATATTTCTAAATGATTATATCTGTATAGCGGGAACTCGTAATTTTTAGAACTGGTGGAATGGTGACACGATTATACACTTCTTTAATTCCTATAAAGAGCATGGTGTGCCTACTGAGTGGGCATGTACCTTTAATATTGCGTTTTTAACAATATTTTGATGGCATATTCTGCTATCTACTGAACATGGTACATGTATCAAGTCGGCGTAATACACACTATAAGTCGTGTTATGGACTTACTTATTAACTACACTACATCATGTGCCGCATATGAATTGCATATGTAAATTTCATTGCAAATGATATAAAGTGAGTCAATATGCATTTCATATGCAAATCATAATAATTTCATATGAAGACCCATGTGCAATGCCTTTAAATCTATAAAATGTGCATATGAATGTCATATGAATATTTCCTGACATTTCGACATATGAAAAGTATTCATTTGAAATTTATATGAACATCATATGAATTGCATATGAAATATGCTTTATAGATGAACAGCATTTTTGTGTTCACATGAATTGCATATGTGGCACATTTTGCTGTGTAGTGAATATATCATTAGTTAGCAGCAGCACGGTATTAACGAGAGTGTTAGTTGTTTCGTCAAATTCGTCTCGTATTAACACTTTAATAAGTATTCATAATGGATAACTGTGTAATTAAGACAACTTATGATGCTATGCATGTATTTTAATTGTATAACGTGTAAAATTAAGCATTACCCAACTCCCTATGTAAGTTGATATTCATGCCTCACATCAAATGTACGTTCATTGTGAAATAGCAGGCGCGGATACAGGGGGGTCCGGGGAACAGTCAACATAGCATACAACTATTTCATTCGAATGGCAATGAAATAGTTGTTTTATTACCCAACAAAGTTCTAAAACGCTACAAGCCACAACTGCCAAACATGGGCACAAATTTACAATGTTTACATCTGTCCGCGTTCCATGAAACGGAAATGACGATTCGCGCGCTCAAACGCGTTTTCATTGGCTCGATTTATCATGTGATTCGATCCGAGGCAAAGCAAGTCACACGACCAGACAATAGTAGGGTGAAGAAATTAAAGTACTATTGCCTGCGCGTGAAACTGTTTCATAGTCAAGCGGCCGAATGTAAAAACATGAGGAACACTGTCAA
Source organism: Conchocele bisecta (assembly GCA_029237695.1). Taxonomy (NCBI): domain Eukaryota; kingdom Metazoa; phylum Mollusca; class Bivalvia; order Lucinida; family Thyasiridae; genus Conchocele; species Conchocele bisecta. The sequence continues at coordinate 58,055 of JAQRGA010000312.1, read as the reverse complement.
AACTAACGAATTACAATTTATATGGGAGGTTGGGTAATAATGTTGACTGTTCCCCGAATGACCATGAAATATCTGTAAACTGTCCGTGGCTGCCAAACTTACCCGTTTGGTGACTTGCCGTCTGGTTTATGATCATTGATGGTAACGTTTGTTGGTACACACGCCGATTGTCCATTTGTTCCTCCTGAAATCAGATACGGAAACATCAGATTCAGAGCTCTAGGTAAGTTGCGTATTTGCGTATTATACGCACTTATTTCAGCAGAATATGCATTCATTATCAAAAGTGGGAGTACAAAATACTGACAGCAATGAGAAAATACTCAAATTGAGTACTGAAAATACTGTAATAAAGTTGAAAATGTACTTAGTTGAGCTGCAAAAAGCAAACATTTTTTGTTTTTTGTAGCTCAAATAAGTGAATTTTTAAATCTGTTTTATTTTTATCATTTGTTCCCTATTTAATAAAGGAGAAAACCAATAATACATTTGTAAAAGTGACGCATTGACTTCATTTGAAATTTGAAATATTTTGATAAAACTTATCTGGAGCGGCTCTGCATCAATGCAGCGAAGCATATCTAACCCGGACACCAGATGACCTTATTGACCATTAGCATTGGCTTCCCCGATAACATGTCGGTGATTGGGTATCTAAATAAAGTGTAACTCAGGCCCGTAGCCGGGGGGGGGGGGGGTCGGAGCGGTCGAACGACCCCCCCCCCCCCCCGCCCAGCCTCGAGGTCCACATTTTTAGCCTCGAGGTTCACTTTTTAGACCCCCCTAGATACCTCAGGCCCCTTGGGACTCCGAAACGAACCCCCACCCCCTTCAAACAGGTCTGGCTGATCCTGTTGCTTTTACTGCGTACTATACTGCGCATTGACTTGCCATCGGATATATATTTGTATGGTCAAGCTACTAGTCCGTTAAAGACAGATAAACTAATTATAATCAGTACAATAGGTTCCCAAGACAAGTATATACAACGTGCTATACGATATATGTAGCTAAAGTAAATATTAAGTCCTGCTTTCAGATGCTAACTTTCTTAAAGCACTATTATACCGAATTTTGCTCAACGATGTACACACGTAAATAATACATGTACACACATGGGGGGCCGTTTCACTAAACTTCGTACAACTAAAATGTTCGTAAGTGCAAATTTCGGATCGTCTGGAAATTTCAATTGATGGATTTTCATTTATTGAACATAGGCTGCTTAATAAATATAAATCCAATAATTGTTGTTAATGTGAAATTTACAGACTATCATTTCTTTGCATTTACGAACATTTTATTCGTACGAAGTTTAGTGAAACCACCCCATGGTGTACAACCTGTACTGCTGTGAATTCAATGCGGAATGTTGTTTTTCGTGAAATTCTGCCGCTATCATAAAAGTAATCCTGTAAAACCTGTAATTATAAAATGCTGATATTCTGATACGTGGTTTAGACTGCTCATATGCCGTGCCTGACGTACATTGGAACCTCTCTAAACCGATCTCCCAAGGTCTCCCACTGTATGTAATTATATAGAGAATACCAGGCTAGTGTCTTTTGATATCAAGTTTATCAGGCAAGGCTAGGAAACACGTAGGAATTCCGAGGCTTGCCGAGGAATTCCTACCGTTTCCGAGCCGAGCCTGATAAACTTGATATCAAAGACACTAGCCTGGTATTCTATTTATCAGGTAACGTTTTATGCTCGAAAATGACATTAGATGACGTCATATTCTATGGACAGAACGCGGACTTGTTTACGTTGCGTCATTACACTGACGTCATTCGGTAACGTCACGTGATGTCATCCGACCAATGGAACGTCAGTTTCCACTTCGTTGTAACCCGGATGTTGTATCAGGTCAATGCCTGATACAACACTATGTTATCAGTCAGTACGTATTCGGTCAATACAGGGCATGTTACCTGATAAATGAATATACGTATACAACTAGAAAATGTGGTCCGTCGACGCACTTAGGACCCCTATTTGAGAAACTCTTACAAAAACTTAAAATAAAACAAAATAAACGGGTAGACGGACGGACGGACATACGATCAGTAGCGAGGGTAATTGTAGTAAAGGTACATGCCCACTCAAAATGCACAAAATGTTCTTTATTGGACTTAAATAATGGTATAATTGTGTCACTATTCCACCAGTTCTAAACATTATGAATGTCCGCTATATTGATATAATAATTTAGTAATATTTATTTTACTGATAGTGACTCGCGGTGGAATACGGCTATTTTCATGAGGCATGATCATTTTTAATTAGTTATTACTAAGTAAATGCGTCACCTGAAAAAACAATATTATTTTCAAGAGATAATAAAGTATGATCATTGCACATGAAGAAATAAATACAGAGAATAAATAGTTGGCATTTTAAGGAAGCACGGTTATCGCCCCTGTAGCCTATTTCATCAACATTGCAAAGTATACTGTTCTAGCAAAGTATACTTTGAGGGAGCAATCATTTATTTTCCCCGAAATGCATTATGTCATATAGAACTAACGACTGCATATATTTGATGATTAAAAGTATGCAGAATTATTATACTGAATTTATTACATTATCACAGTCAACATGGCTGTGATAATGTAGTAAATACAGTATAATACAAATTAATAAATTTATCATAAAATTGAAAATTTCTCCCTCAAAGTATACTTTGCTAGAAAAGTATACTTTGCAATTTAATTCTGATATAAAATAGTATGTAGAATAATGCCAATCAATACGTGGGTTAAACGTGGGGTAACGGTGAATGAACGTTTATTTTGCCATAAAATACCTCAAATAATGTCTCTGATATAAAGAACAGTGTGTGCCTACTGAGTGTGAATGTACCTTTAATGTGGAAGCATGTGTCGTTACCAAGTAATGCATGTATGCAATATGAAGATATTAGCTGAAGGCAAGCAGAACTTATAGGTGATTTGACAAACTCTTACAAAAGCTTTCAAATAAATAAACAGACGGACGGACGGATGGATGGACGTATTATCAGTAGCGAGTATAATTGTATAAATGTAGAAGGACGTATCGTTACTAAGTAATGCATGTGTGAAATATGAAGATATTAACTGAAGGCATAAATTATACGTGATTTGAGAAACTCTTACAAAACGTTCCAATAAATAAACAGAGAGACGGACGGACGTACGATCAGTAGCGAGGGTAATTTGTATTAATGTGGAAGGTTATATCGTTACTAAGTAATGCATGTGTGTAATATGAAGAAATTAGCTGAAGACAAACATATTATACGTGATTTGACAAACTCTTACACAAACTTTCAAATAAATAAACAGACAGACGGACGGACGTACGGTCATTACTAGCAATGCATGTATGTAATATGAAGATATTAACTGAATGCAAACAGAAATAATAGGTGATTTGAGAAACTCTTTAGAAAAACTTTCAAAAACTAAACGGACGGGCAGACAGACAGACGGACAGACCGGACGAAACATATAGGTCTGTCCGTCTGTCCGTCTGTCTGTCTGCCCGTCCGTTTATGAAAGCTTTTCTAAGTGTTTGTCAAATCACCTATTATTTCTCGGCGGGGAACGAACTAATACTTATATGAATATACGTAAAATGATAAGAATAATCTCTCTAACATTAACTTGTGTTAAGTTCAGAATAATCAGCTTTCATAACCAAATGTATTCTCCGTATATAAGTATGAGCATATACTCGTATTCCATGCTCAAAATCGTGTCAATCATAAGTTATGCTCAGTTTCACCCAATCAAATTGCTTAAGTTTGAGTACAATTTCAGAACAAATGTGCATAAAACGATAACTCTAATTGTGTGAATTTGTAGAAAAATTTAATAAATATGTACCATACAAGGAAATAAAAATAACACAAAATAGGCAAACAATAATTTCCAGTTTCATCTTCGGTAGCTGTCGCAAAACACGGATAGGAATGATTGCACGAACTGTGGTGAAATATATACATATTGCCTGCACGTACCGCAGGGCGGTGAGGAGGAAATTATTTGAACTAGCTCGGCAATGGGAATATGGGAACATATATCAGACAGGCTATGTGACAAAATAGGTGATTTTGTACGTAAAAATGTGTGCGCTTTTTCATGAAAACTATTTACAAAAATTGTAATATCTTCCGTAAATTACGTCACAAGTTGACGAAATGTTCAGAGCAAATGCGGAATAGAATTCTGCATTTGCTATGAACATTTCATCAACGTTCGACGTCATTTACAGAAAAAATCACAGATTATGTAAACGTTTTTCTGTAAATTACGTCACAAGTTGACGAAATGTTCAGAGCAAATGCGGAATAAAATTCCGCATTTGCTCTGAACGTTTCGTCAACTGTGGATATCATTTACGGAAAATATCGTAATGTTGTACATATTTTCATGAGATGTGGCACATTTTTTAGGTTTAAAAAATCACATGACTAGTCTCAAAAACGTGGTGCAGTTAGATGTCATCGGAAAGTGTATTGTGTGAAGAATCTGTTTAGAATCTAGAAAAGTTATCAGTGTTTATGTATAGCATTTTATCATGATAAATTACATTATTATATACGTACCCATGAAATATATAGTTATACGATGTAAATAAAAGTCATATGTTCTCATCGATGAAATAAACAACTTACGGTGAAAATACGACTACTTCCGCTATCATTCATAACTCGCATCTTCAGTTCCGGACTGCAAATAGGCTTCAAATACACGTTCATTACCGTATACAGTCTACACATTTCCATGGAACGGTATATAATAAATAGACTGATATTCATATTTTTGCAACGAATATGACATATATGTTCATCTCGTGTTGTGAAATGTCCATATTTCACACCATTCGATTAACATATATGTCATATTAGTTGCAAAAATGTGAATATTCTCTATTTATTTAATAATTTGTAACAACGAAATGAGTAACATGAGTTTTGTGGCTGTCACACATGATGAAATTCAGCTGGTAATTCGCACTGCGTGACAGGCAGAAAATTCGGCTCACGAAATTAGTTAGCCAACGCTAAGTCACCAATAATTATTTTGAATTAATATGTTATTGCATAATTATAATCGTTTACTGTAGACTCTAGTCAGTCAATGGTTGTAATTGTGAGGTTGGGTCACTAATTTGTTCATAGACATGTTCAGAAGAACTTCTCTAATCCGGACAACTAGAACTCAACAGTCTGATTAATATGTTCTGGTTCACTGTGATCAGTAGCCGATTTCACCAAAATTACAAAGCATACTTATCTAGCAAAGTGTAATTTGAGGGAGTAATCATATATTTTTCCCGAAATGCATTATTTCACATAGAACTAACGACTGCATGTATTTGATGATTAAAATTATGCAGAATTATTACACTGAATGTATTACATTATCACAGTCAAAATGGCTGTGATAATGTAATAAATTCAGTATAACAAAAATTAATAAATGTATCCTTAAATTGAAAATTTCTCCCTCAAAGTGTACTCAGCAAAATAAGAATGCATGTATGATTTGCATATAAATATAGATACCAGAAGTACCGATAGTTCACCGGAAGTTGTTGTTTTTGAGATGAGAACATGTGCCGTTTATTTAAATATACAGTTTATTAAATGTTGACCTACATACAACAGGTTTGGGTATGAACTTCGGTTGCTCACATTTGTTGAACGGGTGAAATTGTAGCGGTAGATACAATGTAGCATATCGGAGGTGAATTATTGGAGCTAATTTGACACCCCGTGCACTCACAGGGTGTCCGTGTTAGGGATGGTTCATTGTATTTTGAGAGAATTATCGAACAGAACCCCGATGTGACCTCATTGTTATCAGTAGTCGACAATAACCAGTGCTTAATCAAAAGTTGAAATTATTTTGGATAAGCCATTAAAGCCTGTTTAAATATTACATAGATGTAGTTGACAAATAACCTCTGTTCTCTTTTCAATTAAATTAAATTTATTATGCCACCATACGTTATTAGGCCCGATTACAGAGCACAAGTGCCTATATATCACACTTCTACCCGTCTATCCAAATCGTACAAATGCTCCCGGTAGCATTGGAGAAACTCTGACAAACTGCTTAACCGGATCCACTGACACATATACGGACACATACACGGACACGACGTCCAAACACTACCTGAACCAACTGCTTAACCTGACCCACTGACACATATACGGACACATACACGGACACATCGTCCAAACACTACCTGAACCAACTGCTTAACCTGACCCACTGACACATATACGGACATATACACGGACACATCGTCCAACCACTACCTGAACCAACTGCTTAACCTGACCCACTGACACATATACGGACATATACACGGAAACATCGTCCAACCACTACCTGAACCAACTGCTTAACCTGACCCACTGACACATATACGGACATATACACGGACACATCGTCCAACCACTACCTGAACCAACTGCTTAACCTGACCCACTGACACATATACGGACATATACACGGACACATCGTCCAAACACTACTTGAACCAATTGCTTAACCTGACCCACTGACACATATACGGACACATACACGGACACATCGTCCAAACACTACCTGAACCAACTGCTTAACCTGACCCACTGACACATATACGAACACATACACGGACACATCGTCCAAACACTACCTGAACCAATAGCATACCGCCGGACCCACCTAGCAGTTTCCCGAGCTCTGCAAAGTCGACGAACAAACGGTGCTAGTTCGAAAATATAGTCAACTATATCAATTAAAAAGTCCCCCCCCCCTAACATGATATCCTGGATCCGCCCCTGGGGACCATGACAATAAATATAATAATTATGTAATAACAGCATGGGCTGTTGCGTTTACTGTGGTGAATAATACATGTGGTCTGTTTAAAGTACCTGGAGGTTTTATTAATTATATTTACATTGCATGTTCTGATAGTTTAAAAAATGTAAATAACCGAATATGGGGTTAAAATTAAGACCAATTTTGGTTTACATCATTTTGTCGCAATTCCTGGAACAACGACGTAGCCGGTCAATCGACAACGTCGTTGAGATTAAAGGTGCATGCCCACTCAAAATGTTCTGTATAGGAATTAAATAAGTGTATAATGGTGTCAATATTCCACCAGTTATAAAAAATAGGAGTCGCCGCGATACAGGTATAATCATTTAGTAATATTTATATTACTGATAGTGACGCGCGTTGGTATCAGGCTATTTTCATATGCAAATGAGTCATGGTGTTTTTTAATTATTTATACTAATTAAATGCGTCACCTGAAAACAATAATATTTTCGACAGATTATAAAGTATGATAATTGTACATACACAAATAAATACAGAGAATAAATAGTGATGTCTGTTAACATTTTAAGAAAACACGGTTATTGCCCCTGATATCAGTGTGAAAAGTTACGTCTGATATAAAATGTATAATAATGCCAATCAATGCGTCTCAGATTGTATCTGATATAAAGAACATGTTGTGCCTACTGATTGGGCACGTACCTTTAAAGGGCGTGGAGGTTGTATTACATATAATAATATATTTACATTGCATGTTCTGATAGTTTCAAAAATGTAAATAACCAAATATGGGGTTAAAATTAAGATTAATTTTGGTTTACATCATTTTGTTGGAATTCCTGGAACAACGACGTTGCCGGTCAATCGACAACGTCGTGGACGTCAAACGAACTTAAACCAATCAACAACGTGGTTTCTGACAAAATGTTCTGACAGTCGGGTGGAATATTCTTTTCTCGCATACACAGAGTCCATTTCAATGTTATTTCCGAAGCCACGCCCATGTGGGATTTTTCTGTCTCACACGGCTATCTCACACGGCTGACCTGTGACACACTGCCGGAACTACTTTTTGTGTATTGGCTTCCAAACGTCGTCTGCATTGTTTACAAACACACGCTCTCTACACAGTACTGTCAGTAGACAACACTGTCAACAACGTCGCTCTGGATTTGTTATGTAGTCTATTATTTATTTCATGTTTTATCCAGTTTTATCAAATTTGCGTAAATTTGTGGGACGAGTTGTGTAAATCAGTTGGCCGAATACTGAATACATGATTATTATTAAAAAAGAAATTTACAGCAAAATATTTACCTCGTATGTTGTTGATTCTTCACCAAACATATGTATAGTGACAGTTGATAGTGATTGGAATATTTGTTTAATAATCCAGTGAGCAAGAATTTCTTGAAAACGGCAACGGTCCGTCGGAGTGAAACTTTCGGCGGACTGATATTTGAGTAATTGAAGACAGCGTCTCGGAATTGCAATACATACTCAAAATAAAAACATCAAATGATTCTGTAAACATTATTGTACAAATTTGAATTGAGGATATATGGTCTATTTTAAATATTTATATGAGTTTGTCTCGTACTGCGTTCTATTTATTGTGTGTATGTAGTAATTGGGTTTACACATCTGTTATGGGCGTCTTCAGACCGTATTTTTATTTTTTTATTGTGCCGTTATGTGTTAAATGTTTCGATCCAATGTAGGAGACTCTAATTTGTTGGTGTAAACTTTTTACACCCATTTGTTGATACGGGTAATGCGATTGAGTGGTTGTATTGGAGATAGCATATAAAGAAAACAAGTTAGTATTATACTATCATGGTGGTTCGTTGATGGCGTACTATGGCTAAACATGATTCTGGACTTAGTAGGTATGCGAGAAAAAGTATTCCAGATATACTTCGGTGTGTGACGAAGGATATTCCACCCTCGTGGTCAGAATATTTCGTCAGAAACTCGGCAAAGCCTCGTTTCTGACCACATATTCTGACCACTCGGGTGGAATATCCTTGTCACACACCGGAGTATATATGGAATACTCTTAATCACACAGTAGTTTATATGATGCTTATTCTTGTGAATAGTAATAGATAAATATGTTGGCTGAGTGCATGTATATACAACTGGTACAAAGTCGAAACGCGATAACACGAAATTTACACCCGACACATCGGGAAATTATTTTCGCCTTCTCACGCCATTTCACGCCAAATCCTTGAATATAATACAGGCAGTCGAGCGGCTTGATTATATGTGCTGTGCTACAACTCAGGCTCAGCCAATACAACTGCTTGATTGCGAGTTGAGAATGACAATAGATGTAGAGAAACGATGACATGTGAGAATGTTTAACGATTGTGTATCCCACTCTGTACCCGTATTATTACGAGTACACAACTTATGCAATCTACGGAGCCTCGCAGGGGACATGGATCTTTTTTATTAATTCGTTCCCACGAAATAACAATTCGTTCCTTCAGTTTGACAATTCGTTCTTTCGAATTAACATTTCGTTCCCACGATATAACAATTCGTTCCCTCGAATTAAGAATTCGTTCCCACGAAATAACGATTCGTTCCCTCAATTTAGCAGCCCCGTGCAGGCACCGGGGCGGGATCAACTGATCCTGAGAATAGTGCTGCAGTAGCCATTGCTTGTCGTAAAAGGCGACTAAACTGGCTTAACGATTGGGTTCATACTTTCCGGAACCCACTATACCGGATTTGGCCCTCATGTACATTTTTGGCTTTCTTGTATGTGAGAGTTGAGTCAGGCTATGCCCCATATATAAAAGTAAGATTAGCGATAATCCTATTACTTTTAGGGGATGGGATAAATGATGCTGGTGTGGCGAGGGCCTGGCACCAGATCAGGTTGTTCTAATTTCAGGACTGAATATATATTTTGATTGTAAATATTGAGTTCTGAAGTTGGGATTTACCCCCCTTGGACAGGTGGATACGGGACTCGACCCCGTTGACCCGTCTGCGTGTAGACTCCCTGAGGCTTGTACCTCTATGTCAGAAAAGCGGACGTTAAACCCTATTCACTCACTCACTCACTCACTCAATTTAGCAATTAGTTCCCTCCAATTAATAATTCGTTCCCACGATATAACAACACGTTCCCACGAAATAACAATTCGTTCCGTTCCCACAAATTTAACAATTCGTTCTCACGGGAACGAATTGTTATTTCGCGGGAACGAATTGTTAATTCGTTGGAACGAATTGTTAATTCGTGTGAACGAATTGCTAAATTGAGGGAACGAATTGTTATTTCGTGGGAATGAATTGTTATTTCGTGGGAACGAATTAATAAAAAAATAAGTTCTACATCAACTGTGGGGCTCCGTAGGTTTGTGATAAATTTGTCCACATTTACGATCGCTCGCGGATTACCTGCACGTACGTACGGACGAACCGTGCTCGAAGTCCATGTATTACTAGTGTGCTAACGTATTTCCGCTACTCCACGCCAATGATGTTATTTGTTATATCTAGACGTAAGTACAATGGTATGTTTGCATAGCTGGCGGGGTATAAATGTTTGGACGAGCCGTCGTTGTGCCGAAACTGATATTATGGCGTTCATGTGCTGAGACGCAGCACTGGGGTCTAGTACTTCGGGAAACTGATATGATGGCGTTCATGTGCTGAGACGGCTGACACTGGGGTCTAGTATTGTGGGAAACTGATATGATGGCGTTCATGTGCTGAGACGGCTGACACTGGGGTCTAGTATTGCGGGAAACTGATATGATGGCGTTCATGTGCTGAGACGCTGACACTGGGGTCGAGTATTGCGGGAGGCGGGATTCGCCACTCACAATCCCAGACACGTATTGTGAATCTATGGCGAGTTGAATAGCGTCTACAGGGTATACTTTGAGCGAGTAAACATTTATTTTTCCATAGAACTAACGACTGCATATACTTGATGATTAAAAGTATGCAGAATTATTATACTGTATTTATTACATTATCACAGCCAAAATGGCTGTGATAATGTAATAAATTCAGTATAATAAAAATTAATAAATTTCTCCTTAAATTGAAAATTTCTCCCTCAAAGTGTACTTAGCAAGATAAGCATACTTTGCAATTTTGGTGAAATAGGCTACAGGGCCATGCCATAAGCTTGATCCTGCACTACTGCGGAGGCTAGTTAATAATGGATTGGATGTATTGGTGTTTAACGGCCTAGCAACAGCTAAGGTCATTTATGGCAAGTTGAATAGCGTCTACAGGGTGGCAAACATAAACCTTGGACAATTTTTATAACCTATATCTCCCGATGTTATCTTTCAATCTTCACATTCTTTTTTACATACGTCTACATCATGTACATAGTGATTATTACATTTGACATATAACTTCATCGTAACTAGTTTACTATCGACAGTTAACAACTTATTTGCATTCTGCATGTACCTAGCATGCATTTATGCATTCACTTCTTCAGTATATCATGCTGTGCACTCTTTCAATGAAAACGATGGATATGGTACGTCTTTACAGCTGTTTCACAACGTTCTCAGCAATGGAAAGTTCAGTATATGACATAGTGACGTCAAAATCATTATGGCGTCAAAATGTGTGAACAAGCAGTAAGCGTTATAATTTATTAGCATAGAGATAGGCGTGAATTACATCGCTTAAAAATGAATAAAATATGACATGTATGTTTGGGATTTACAGTTTATGATTTGACCATCAATTTCTGTCTTTAACCCTTATACCGCAACACACAACAATTGTCGTCTGTTGTTGCTTTTATATATTGCCTTATTTCTCAATAAAAACATGGTTTGACAGTACTTCAGAATCATTTCCAAATGGAAATGATTCTGAAGTGCTGGCAAAGCATGTTGTAAATTATTCTAAAGTGCTGTTAACGCGTGTTTTTGATGATAAAAATGGAAAACAGAAAATAAACAGCAGACGACAAAAAATTAAGATATCGGTGTAAGGGTTAATATGCTGGATTTAAAATATTCACATCATGCAGAACTTGTGATGCCAAGTCATATAAGACACCTCGTGTTTGGTAAAGTGATAAACCTGGAGCATTGTGTGAAGCTTGCCACTCCCCAAGTGATACGAGAAAACAACAAATACTGCCTGACCCAAGTGATAACACGGGTCTTCGGTTTATTGCAGAAAGATGCACTATCCGACAATACGGAAGTAAATTGAAGGGGTCAGTGGAAAAAGTAGCCTAACTCCCACATGGAGTTAGCCCCCTTCTTCCACTGACATATCGGCATGGAGAAACAGAAATGATAATTTTGTGTCTGTTTACCCTGAATATGTACGAGACAAGCCATGTGATTCTATACCTGTAAAGATGTGCAATTTCTCAAGAAAAATATTTGTATTACAAAAATATAGTTTGACCTTGACCTTGGGGCCAGAGAAAAAAACATATTAATAGTGCTATATTCATCTACAAGGGATGTATAACGGTTGATGACTGTAGCTGATAAGGTGTTGAACGTAACGATCAATGTGTTTATCTGACATTTACTTGTATATCTTGATATCTTATACATTTGAAAGCTTAATTTCGTTATGTTGAATGTTGAACAACAACAAGAGAAACTATGTCTTCCATTGGAAAATTATTTCCCTGTTCTATTATTTTGGGCAATTTACTAGTTCTACATCAAAGATTATTTGTTTAAAGGTATAAAATATACAGTTTGCTAAATTTTGACAAATATGCAGCAGGTTTGGGTATGCACTTCGGTTGCTCACATCTTTTTTGAATGGGTCAAATTGTAGCCGTAGATAACATATCGGAGGCGAATTATTGTAGCTAATTATGAGTGTGTGTTTGTGTTAGCTGCTACATTACCATGCTCGCTGATAATATCAACGGTCTGTAAAATCAATCACTGTCACAGATATGTTGTGGAATTTACAAGTTAGTCGGCTGTATGTATACCTACCAACTGGTAGTTGTCTACTCCGTACACCGCCGTCGGGTCGCCGGCACAGTTCGCAGGACAGGTGGCGCTGCAACAAAACGTGGCGGACATGTAATCACGTGACCATTGTATCAACACGAATATGATACGTTGTAATTATTTATACTAATTAAATGCGTCACCTGAAAAAAATAATATTTTCGACAAATTATAAAGTATTATCATTACACATCAAAAAATAAGTACAATAAATAGAAATGTCCGTTAAAATTTTAAGGAAACACGGTTATCGCCCCTGATATCAGTGTGGAAATTTACGCCTGATATAAAATGTACAATAAGCCAATCAATACATGGGGTAAAGGTGAATGAATGCTTATTTTGCCAGAAAATATCTCAGATGATGTATCTGATATAAAGAACAGTTTGTGCCTACTGGGTGGGCATGTACAGATGATGTCTCTGATATAAAGAACATGTTGTGTCTACTGGGTGGGCATGTACAGATGATGTCTCTGATATAAAGAACATGTTGTGTCTACTGGGTGGGCATGTACAGATGATGTCTCTGATATAAAGAACATGTTGTGTCTACTGGGTGGCATGTACAGATGATGTCTCTGATATAAAGAACATGTTGTGTCTACTGGGTGGGCATGTACAGATGATGTCTCTGATATAAAGAACATGTTGTGTCTACTGGGTGGGCATGTACAGATGATGTCACTGATATAAAGAACATGTTGTGTCTACTGAGTGGGCATGTACAGATGATGTCACTGATATAAAGAACATGTTGTGTCTACTGAGTGGGCATGTACAGATGATGTCACTGATATAAAGCATGCCCAGATGATGTCACTGATATAAAGAACATGTTGTATCTACTGAGTGGGCATGTACAGATGATGTCTCTGATATAAAGAACATGTTGTGTCTACTGGGTGGGCATGTACAGATGATGTCTCTGATAAATAAAGAACATGTTGTGTCTACTGAGTGGGCATGTACAGTGATGTCACTGATATAAAGAACATGTTGTGTCTACTGAGTGGGCATGTACAGATGATGTCACTGATATAAAGAACATGTTGTGTCTACTGAGTGGGCATGTACAGATGATGTCACTGATATAAAGAACATGTTGTGCCTACTGGGTGGGCATGTACAGATGATGTCTCTGATATAAAGAACATGTTGTGTCTACTGAGTGGGCATGTACAGATGATGCTCATGATATAAAGAACATGTTGTGTCTACTGAGTGGCATGTACAGATGATGTCTCTGATATAAAGAACATGTTGTGTCTACTGGGTGGGCATGTACAGATGATGTCTCTGATATAAAGAACATGTTGTGTCTACTGAGTGGGCATGTACAGATGATGTCACTGATATAAAGAACATGTTGTGTCTACTGGGTGGGCATGTACAGATGATGTCACTGATATAAAGAACATGTTGTGTCTACTGAGTGGGCATGTACAGATGATGTCACTGATATAAAGAACATGTTGTGTCTACTGGGTGGGCATGTACAGATGATGTCACTGATATAAAGAACATGTTGTGTCTACTGGGTGGGCATGTACAGATGATGTCACTGATATAAAGAACATGTTGTGTCTACTGGGTGGGCATGTACAGATGATGTATCTGATATAAAGAACATGTTGTGTCTACTGGGTGTGCATGTACAGATGATGTCACTGATATAAAGAACATGTTGTGCCTACTGAGTGGACATGTACAGATGATGTCTCTGATATAAAGAACATGTTGTATCTACTGGGTGGGCATGTACAGATGATGTCACTGATATAAAGAACATGTTGTGCCTACTGAGTGGGCATGTACAGATGATGTCACTGATATAAAGAACATGTTGTGTCTACTGAGTGGGCATGTACAGATGATGTCACTGATATAAAGAACATGTTGTGTCTACTGGGTGGGAATGTACAGATGATGTTACTGATATAAAGAACATGTTGTGTCTACTGAGTGGGCATGTACAGATGATGTCACTGATATAAAGAACATGTTGTGTCTACTGGGTGGGCATGTACAGATGATGTCTCTGATATAAAGAACATGTTGTGTCTACTGGGTGTGCATGTACAGATGATGTCTCTGATATAAAGAACATGTTGTGTCTACTGGGTGGGCATGTACAGATGATGTCACTGATATAAAGAACATGTTGTGTCTACTGCGTGGGCATGTACAGATGATGTCTCTGATATAAAGAACATGTTGTGTCTACTGGGTGGGCATGTACAGATGATGTCACTGATATAAAGAACATGTTGTGTCTACTGAGTGGGCATGTACAGATGATGTCTCTGATATAAAGAACATGTTGTGTCTACTGAGTGGGCATGTACAGATGATGTCACTGATATAAAGAACATGTTGTGTCTACTGACTGGGCATGTACAGATGATGTCACTGATATAAAGAACATGTTGTATCTACTGAGTGGGCATGTACAGATGATGTCACTGATATAAAGAACATGTTGTGCCTACTGAGTGGGCATCTACAGATGATGTCTCTGATATAAAGAACATGTTGTGTCTACTGGGTGGGCATGTACAGATGATGTCACTGATATAAAGAACATGTTGTGTACTGAGTGGGCATGTACAGATGATGTCACTGATATAAAGAACATGTTGTATCTACTGAGTGGGCATGTACAGATGATGTCTCTGATATAAAGAACATGTTGTGTCTACTGGGTGGGCATGTACAGATGATGTCTCTGATATAAAGAACATGTTGTGTCTACTGAGTGGGCATGTACAGATGATGTCACTGATATAAAGAACATGTTGTGTCTACTGAGTGGGCATGTACAGATATGTCTCTGATATAAAGAACATGCTGTGTCGTACATGGGTGAGGTGCAATGTTAACAGATATGTCACTGATAATAAAAGACATGTGTGTTCTACTGGGCTTGGGCATGTACATGAATTATTAAAAAAACATGTTTTGTCCTAACTTTGCGTGGGCATGTTACAGATGATGTTCCTCGATATAAAGAACATGTTTTTCTAATGGTGGGCAATGTTACAAGGATATGACACTGATATATAGACAAATGTTTGTGTCACTGGGTGGGGCATGTACAGATGATGTCACTGATATAAAGAACATGTTTTTTGTCTACTGGGAGTGGACGATGTACAGATGGGAAGTCCTCTGAATAATTAAGGAAACAGTTTGTCTACTGGGTGGGCAATGTACCAAGATGATGTCTCTGGGATATAAAGAAACATGTTAGGTGGGTCTACTGAAGTGGGCATGTTACACGGATGATGTTTCACTGAATATAAATAACACATGTTGTTCTACTGAGTGGGCATGTACAGATGATGTTACCTCTTGATATAAAGAACTATGTTGTGTTCCTACTGGGTGGGCATGTACAGATGATGACACTGAATATAAAGAAACATGTTGTGTCACTACTCGGTGGGCTTGTACAGATGATGGGTCACAAAGATAATTAAGAACAATGTTGTGTCTAACTGAGGTGGGCATGTACAATGATGTTCCTCTGATTTAAATGAACATGTTGTGTTTCTACTGGTGGACATGTACAGAAGATTTCCACTGAATATAAACAGACATTTTGGGTCTAACTGTGTTTGGGCATTGTGCAGATGGGATTGTCACGAATTTAAAGAACATGGTTTGTCTCTACGGGTGGGCATGTATAAGAATTTGATGTCTGGTGAATATTAAATTGAACATTTTGTTGTATCTAACTGGGTGGGGCTTGTAAACAGATGGGATGTCCAAGAATTAAAAGAAACAATGTTTGTCTAACTGAGTGGGGCATGTAACAATGATGATGATTCACTGATATAAAAGAAACATGGTGGTGGTCTACTGAATTGGGCATTACAATATGTCCCACTGAGATTAAAGGGAACAAATGTTGTCGTCTAAAAAACTGAGGGTGGGCCTGTACAGATGAATGTCACTTGATATAAACAAGTTCATTTTGGGTGGGTCTAACTTAAGTTGGGCATGGGTTACAGATGATGTTCACTGATATAAAGAACTGGTTTGTGTTCTACTGGGTGGGCCATGTACAGATGATGTCACTGATATAAATAAAATGTTGTGTCTACTGGGGTGGGCATGTACAGATGATGTCACTTGGATATAAGGAACCATGTTGTGTCTACTGGAAGTGGGCATGTTAGGCAGAGATGTCTCTGATATAAAGAACAAAATTTTGGTCTACTGGGTGGGCATGTACCAGAGATGTCACTGGGATTAGAAAGAACATTTGTTGTCTACTTCGTGGGCATGTAACAATGATGTCTCTGGATATAAAGAACATTGTTGTGTCTACTGGTGGGCATGTAAACAGAATGATGCCACTGATTATAAAGAACATGTTTGTGTCTACTTGAGTGGGCCTATGTACAGGGATGATGTCTCTGATATAAAGAACATGTTTGTCTACTGAGTGGGCAATGTACAGATGATGTCACTGATATTAAAGAACATGTTGTGTCTACTGACGGGGCATTGTATCACGATGAGTCACTGATATAAAGAAACATGGTGGGTATCTACTTTGAATGGGCATGTACAGATGATGTCACTGATAAAAAGAACATGTTGTGCCTAACTGAGTGGGCAAAAATCACAGATGATTGTCTCTGATATACAGTAACATGTTGTGTCTCTGGGTGGGCAATGTAACAATGATGTCACTGATATAAAGAACAAGTTGTGTCCCTACTGAGTGGGCATGTACAGATAGATTCACTGATAAAAAGAACATGTGTATCTACTGAGTGGCATTTACAGATATGTCTCTGATATAAAGAACATGTTTGTGTCTACTCGGATGGGCATGTACAGATGATGTCCTCTGTTATAAAGAACATGTTGGTCTACTGAGTGGCATGTCAGAATAGTGTGTTATAAAGAACATGTTGTTCTACTAGATGGGCATTACAGATGAGTCTCTGATATAAAGAACATGCTGGTCTACTGGTGAGCATGTACAGATGAGTCACTGATATAAAGAACATTGTGTCTACTTGGCGGGGGGGGTTTTGCATGTACAGATGATGTCTCGATATAAAGAACATGTGGTCTACTGGTGGCATTTACAGATATGTCACTGATATAAGAACCTGTTTGTCTACTGTGGCATGTACAGATGATGTCAATGAATAAAGAACATGTGTGTCTACTGAGTGGCCATGTACAGAATGTCCTGATAAAAGAAACTTGTTGTTCTACTGGGGTGGGCCGATGTACAGATGATGTCTCTGATATAAATAACATGTTGTGTCTACTGAGTGGGCATGTACATATGATGTCACTGATATAAAGAACATGTTTGTGTCTACTGATGGCATGTACAGATGATGTCCCTCGATAATCAAAGAACATGTTGTGTCTACTGGTGGGCCATGTACAGATGATGACACTGATAAAAAGAACATGTTGTGTCCTTACTGGGTGGGCATGTACAGATGTCACTGATATAAAGAACAGTGTGTCTAACTGAGTGGCATGTACGATCATGTCTCTATTTATGAAATGTGTGTCTACTGGTGGACATGTATAGAGAGAGGAAGGGAAGATGATGGTCACTGATATAAAGAACATGTTGTGACTACTGAGTGGGCATGTACAGATATGCACTGATATATAGAACATGTTTGTCTCTACTGGGTGGGCTGTACAGATGATGTCTCTGATATAATGAAATGTTGTGTCTACTGGGGTGGGCATGTACAGATGAATGTCCCTGATATAAAGATCATGTTGTGTCTACTTGAGTGGCATGTACAGATGATGATGATGTCACTGAAAGAAAAACATGTTGTGTCTACTGATGGGCATGTACAGATGATGTCACTGATATAAGAACATGTTGTGTCTACTGATGGCCATGTACAGATGATGTAACTGATAAAAGAACATGGTTGTGTCTACTTATGGGCATGTACAGATATGTCACTGATATAAAGAACATTTGTGTCAACTGGGTGGGCATGTACAGATATTCCCACTGATATAAAGAACTGTTTGTGTCCCTACTGGGTGGGCATTACAGATGATGTCACAGATATAAACATTTGTGTTAACAGATGGGCATGTACAGATGATGTGCATGTCACTGGATGACATGATGTATAAATGAACATGTGTACTACTGATGGGCATGTACAGATGATGTCACTGATATAAAGAACATGTTGGTCTACTGGGTGGGCATGTTACAGATATGACCACTGATATAAAGAACATGTTGTGTCTACTGGTGCATGTACAGATGATGTCACTGATAAAATCTTTTGTCTACTGGGTGGGCATGTCAAGAGCATATAAAAGAAAAAAACATGTTGTGTCTCCGGGTGGCATGTACAATATGGGTCCGATTTAATGAACATGTGTGTCTACTGGTGGGGCATGTACAAATGATTGTCCCTGATATAAAGAACATGTGTGTCTACTGAGTGGGCATGTACAGAAGATGTCACTGTATATAAAGAACATGTTGTGTCTACTGGGTGGGCATGTACAGATGATGTCTCTGAATATAAAACGAACATGTTGTGTCTACTGGGTGGGCATGTACAGATGATGTCCCTGATATAAAGAACATGTTGTGTCTACTGATGGGCATGTACAATGATGTCACTGATATAAAAAGAACATGTTGTGTCTACTGAGTGGGCATGTACAGATGATGTCTCTGATATAAAGAACATGTTGTGTCTACTGGGTGGGCATGTACAGATGATGTCACTGATATAAAGAACATGTTGTCTACTGAATGGGCATGTACAGATGATGTCCTGATATAAAGAACATGTGTCTACTGAATGGGCATTACAGATGATGTCTCTGATATGAACATGTTGTGTCTACTGAGTGGGCAGTACAGATGATGTCACTGATATAATGAACATGTTGTCTACTGGGTGGGCATGTACAGATGAGTCTGATATAAAGAACATGTGTCTACTGGGTGCATGTACAGATGATGCCTGATATAAAGAACATGTTGGACTACTGATGGGCATGTACAGATGATGTCTCTAATATAAAGAACATGTGTGTCTACTGGTGGTGGCATGTACAGATGGATGTCCCTGATATAAAGAACATGTTGTACTACTGAGTGGGGCATGTACAGATGATGTCACTGATATAAGAACATGTTGTGTCTACTGAATGGGCATGTACAGATGATTCTCTGATATAAAGTACATGTGTCTACTGGGTGGGCATGTACAGATGATGTCCCTGATATAAAGAAATGTTGTCTACTGAGTGGGCATGTACAGATGATGTCACTGATAAAAAGAACATGTTGTGACTACTGATGACATGTACAGATGTGTCCTGATAAAAGAACATGTTGTGTCTACTGAGTGGGCATGTACAGATGATGTCCTCTGATATAAACATGTTTGTCTACTGAGTGGGCATGTACAGATGATGTCACTGATATAAAGAAACATGTTGTTCTAACTGATGGGCATGTACAGATGATGTCACTGATATAAAGAACAGTTGTGTCTACTGGTGGGCATGACAGATGATGTCACTGATATAATGAACATGTTGTGTCTACTGAGTGGGCATGTACAGATGATGTCTCTGATATAAAGAACATGTTGTGTCTACTGAGTGGGCATGTACAGATGATGTCACTGATATAAAGAACATGTTGTGTCTACTGGGTGGGCATGTACAGATGATTTCACTGATATAATGAACATGTTGTGTCTAGTGAGTGGGCATGTACAGATGATGTCTCTGATATAAAGAACATGTTGTGTCTACTGGGTGGGCATGTACAGATGATGTCCCTGATATAATGAACTGGGTGGGCATGTACAGATGATGTCACTGATATAAAGAACATGTTGTGTCTACTGAATGGGCATGTACAGATGATGTCTCTGATATAAAGAACATGTTGTTGTCTACTGAATGGCATGTACAGATGATGTCTCTGATATAAGAACATGTTGTGTCTACTGAGTGGGCATGTACAGATGATGTCACTGATATAATGAACATGTTTTGTCTACTGGGTGGGCATGTACAGATGATGTCACTGATATAAAGAACATGTTGTGTCTACTGAGTGGGCATGTACAGATGATGTCTCTGATATAAAGAACATGTTGTGTCTACTGAGTGGGCATGTACAGATGATGTCACTGATATAAAGAACATGTTGTGTCTACTGAGTGGGCATGTACAGATGATGTCTCTGATATAAAGAACATGTTGTGTTTACTGAGTGGGCATGTACAGATGAAGTCTCTGATATAAAGAACATGTTGTGTCTACTGGGTGGGCATGTACAGATGATGTCACTGATATAAAGAACATGTTGTGTCTACTGAGTGGGCATGTACAGATCATGTCTCTGATTTAATGAACATGTTGTGTCTACTGAGTGGGCATGTACAGATCATGTCTCTGATTTAATGAACATGTTGTGTCTACTGGGTGGGCATGTACAGATGATGTCACTGATATAAAGAACATGTTGTGTCTACTGAGTGGGCATGTACAGATGATGTCACTGATATAAAGAACATGTTGTCTACTGGGTGGGCATGTACAGATGATGTCTCTGATATAAAGAACATGTTGTGTCTACTGGGTGGGCATGTACAGATGATGTCCCTGATATAAAGAACATGTTGTGTCTACTGAGTGGGCATGTACAGATGATGATGATGTCACTGATATAAAGAACATGTTGTGTCTACTGAGTGGGCATGTACAGATGATGTCACTGATATAAAGAACATGTTGTGTCTACTTAGTGGGCATGTACAGATGATGTCACTGATATAAAGAACATGTTGTGTCTACTGGGTGGGCATGTACAGATGATGTCACTGATATAAAGAACATGTTGTGTCTACTGGGTGGACATGTACAGATGATGTCACTGATATAAAGAACATGTTGTGTCTACTGGGAGGGCATGTACAGATGATGTCACTGATATAATGAACATGTTGTGTCTACTGGGTGGGCATGTACAGATGATGTCTCTGATATAAAGAACATGTTGTGTCTACAGGGTGGGCATGTACAGATGATGTCCCTGATATAATGAACATGTTGTGTCTACTGAGTGGGCATGTACAGATGATGTCTCTGATATAAAGAACATGTTGTGTCTACTGAGTGGGCATGTACAGATGATGTCACTGATATAAAGAACATGTTGTGTCTACTGAGTGGGCATGTACAGATGATGTCACTGATATAAAGAACATGTTGTGTCTACTGGGTGGGCATGTACAGATGATGCCTCTGATATAAAGAACATGTTGTGTCTACTGGGTGGGCATGTACAGATGATGTCTCTGATATAAAGAACATGTTTGTCTACTGGGTGCATGTACAGATGATGTCACTGATATAAAAGAACATGTTGTCTACTGAGTGGGCATGTACAGATGATGTCACTGATATAAAGAACATGTTGTGTCTACTGAGTGGGCATGTACAGATGATGTCTCTGATATAGAAACAGTTGTGTTTACTGAGTGGGCATGTACAGATGAAGTCTCTGATATAAAGAACATGTTGTGTCTACTGGGTGGGCATGTACAGATGATGTCACTGATATAAAGAACATGTTGTGTCTACTGGGTGGGCATGTACAGATGATGTCCCTGATATAAAGAACATGTTGTGTCTACTGGGTGGACATGTACAGATGAGTCACTGATATAAAGAACATGTTGTCTACTGGTGGGCATGTACAGATATGTCCCTGATATAAAGAACATGTTGTGTCTACTGGGTGGCATGTACAGATGATGTCACTGATATAAAGAGCATGTTTGTGTACCTGGGTGGGCATGTACAGATGATGTCCCTGATAAAGAACATGTTGTTCTACTGGGTGGGCATGTACAGATGATGTCTCTGATATAAAGAACATGTTTGTCTACTGGGTGGCATACAGATGATGTCCCTGATATAAAGAACATGTTTGTGTCTACTGGTGGGCATGTACAGATGATGTCACTGATATAAAGAACATGTTGTCTACTGGGTGGGCATGTACAGATGAGTCTCTGATATAAAGAACATTGTTGTGTCTACTGGTGGGCATGTACAGATGATGTCACTGATATAAAGAACATGTTGTGTCTACTGGGTGGGCATGTACAGATGAGTCACTGATATAAAGAACATGATTGTGTCTACTGAGTGGGCATGTACAGATGATGTCACTGATATAAAAACAGAACTGTTGTGGTCTACTGGGTGGCATGTACAGATGATGTCACTAGATATAAAGAACATGTTGTGTCACTGAGTGAGGGCATGTACAGATGATGTCACTGATATAAAGAACATGATGTCTACTGTGGGCATGTACAGATGATGTCACTGATATAAAGAACATGTTGTATCTACTGAGTGGGCATGACAGATGATGTCACTGATATAAAAGAACATGTTTGTGTCTACTGGTGGGCATGTACAGATGATGTCACTGATATAAAGAACATGTTTGTCTACTGGGTGGGCATGTACAGAATGTCACTGATATAAAGAACATGTTGTCTACTGGTGGGCATGTACAGATGATGCTCTGATATAAAGAACATGTTGTCTCCTGTGGGTGGGCATGTACAGATCATGTCTCTGATTTAATGAACATGTGTCTACTGGTGGGCATGTACAGATGATGTCCCTGATATAAAGAACATGTTGTCTACTGAGTGGGCATGTACAAGATGATGTCACTGATATTTAAAGAACATGTTGTGTTCTACTGGGTGGGCATGTACAGATGATGTCTCTGATATAAAGAACATGTTGTGTCTACTGGGTGGGCATGTACAGATATGTCCCTGATATAAAGAACATGTTTGTGTCTACTGAGTGGGCATGTACAGATGATGTCACTGATATAAAGAACATGTTGTGTCTACTGAGTGGGCAGTACAGATGATGTCTCTGATATAAAGAATGGTGTCTACTGGGTGGGCATGTACAGATGATGTCACTGATATAAAGAACATGTTGTCTACTATGAATGGGCATTGTACAGATGATGTCTCTGATATAAAGAACATGTTGTGTCTACTGAATGGGCATGTACAGATGATGTCTCTGATATAATGAACATGTTGTGTCTACTGAGTGGGCATGTACAGATGATGTCACTGATATAATGAACATGTTGATGTCTACTAGGGTGGCATGTACAGATGATGTCCCTGATATAAAGAACATGTTGTGTCTACTGGGTGGGCATGTACAGATGATGCCTGATATAAAGAACATGTTGTGACTACTGAGTGGGCATGTACAGATGATGTCTCTAATATAAAGAACATGTTGTGTCTACTGGGTGGGCATGTACAGATGATGTCCCTGATATAAAGAACATGTTGTGACTACTGAGTGGGCATGTACAGATGCTGTCACTGATATAAAGAACATGTTGTGTCTACTGAATGGGCATGTACAGATGATGTCTCTGATATAAAGTACATGTTGTGTCTACTGGGTGGGCATGTACAGATGATGTCCCTGATATAAAGAACATGTTGTGTCTACTGAGTGGGCATGTACAGATGATGTCACTGATATAAAGAACATGTTGTGACTACTGAGTGGACATGTACAGATGGTGTCTCTGATATAAAGAAACATGTGTCTACTGAGTGGGCATGTACAGATGATGTCTCTGATATAAAGAACATGTGTGTCTACTGAGTGGCATGTACGATGATTGTCACTGATATAAAGAACATGTTGTGTCTACTGAGTGGGCATGTACAGATGATGTCACTGATATAAAGAACATGTTGTGTCTACTGGGTGGGCATGTACAGATGATGTCACTGATATAATGAACTGATTTGTGTCTACTGAGTGGCATGTACAGATGATGTCTCTGATATAAAGAACATGTTGTGTCTACTGAGTGGGCATGTACAGATGATGTCACTGATATAAAGAACATGTTGTGTCTACTGGGTGGGCATGTACAGATGATGTCACTGATATAATGAACATGTTGTGTCTAGTGAGTGGGCATGTACAGATGATGTCTCTGATATAAAGAACATGTTGTGTCTACTGGGTGGGCATGTACAGATGATGTCCCTGATATAATGAACTGGGTGGGCATGTACAGATGATGTCACTGATATAAAGAACATGTTGTGTCTACTGAATGGGCATGTACAGATGATGTCTCTGATATAAAGAACATGTTGTGTCTACTGAATGGGCATGTACAGATGATGTCTCTGATATAATGAACATGTTGTGTCTACTGAGTGGGCATGTACAGATGATGTCACTGATATAATGAACATGTTTTGTCTACTGGGTGGGCATGTACAGATGATGTCACTGATATAAAGAACATGTTGTGTCTACTGAGTGGGCATGTACAGATGATGTCTCTGATATAAAGAACATGTTGTGTCTACTGAGTGGGCATGTACAGATGATGTCTCTGATATAAAGAACAGTTTGTGCCTACTGAGTGGGCATGTACCTTTAAAAATGAATTAATTAAGGTGCTAGTGGGCGGCCGGATAGATATTAGATATATCATACAAGTGACCTTTGATGTAATTTTTTTGCCGGCACCTAGCAACGAAGTGGCCTTATACATTTACGGACTTATACACAACTATTAGACATAAACGCTGATACAATGCATCACGGTCAATCCGGTTTTGAAAACTACTTTCTGTATCTGGTCAATACGCAGCTAGGTACATGATAAATATAGAAGTTGTGGCTGTGACTAGATACATGTTTCCGCACAGTCTGATCAGGATATGCAGTGTTCGCCATTCCATCACTGAATCACTCGTCATGCTTCTAGCAATCGTTATCAAACTACACTACTGTCTGTTTCACGAAAGCTGCCCAAAGATTACGGCCATATAAACAGTTCTAAAACAATATTTGTTTCAATAATATTAAATTAAAGAAAAATTTAAGAATGAGCCTTTTTATCAATTTTATAAATGTAAAATGTTATGTTAAATCCCCATAGACATCTTCACTCCGTTGGAATTTAACATGGGGAAAGTTTTAGAATTTCAGAAATACTGGACCGATTTTCAAAACTTAACGTTTGTTTCCTTAGATCAATGCCAAGCTATCTAGCCAGGTTTCCGAGTCAATTTAAAAAATTGGTCGTTTTTGCTCCTCCTACAGCTCCTCCACCTCCTTTCCCCCATGTTAAATTCCCATAGACAAATCATTTTTTCAAAATAAAATCAATATTTGACAAAATTTCAGGAAATTTTTAAATTTTGATAAAATTTAATATTATCGTAAAAAATATTGTAGGCCCATACAATGCATGTATGAGACTGTATAGCTGTGCGGTCTGATCTGGGTCTGCACTATTTGATGTGAACATATGAATCTGACGAATAATACACTCCCGAATCTACGGAGCCCTGCAGGGGACGTATAATTCTTTGTTTTATTAATTTGTTCCCACGAAATAACAATTCGCAATTTAACAATTCGTTCTTACGAAATGGAACGAATTATTAATTCGTGGGAATGAATTGTTATATCGTGGGAACGAATTGTTAAATTGAGGGAACGAATTGTCATTTCGTGGGAACGAATTGTTAATTCGAGGAAACGAATTGTTATATCGTCGGAACGAATTGTTATTTCGTGGGAACGAATTAATAAAAAAAATCCATGTCCCCTGCGGGGCTCCGTACGAATGAGATTGCAGATTTGTAATATTATGTTGATCAACGCTAGTCGAAATCACTATAATAATGGCTCATTTTAACTAATGTCATAAAATATTAAATACATTCAAAGTGAGATAACCAGCTACGATCCATCATTATATTGTCATGCTGAATGTCCGTCATTTGTTTCTTGGGATTTGTTTCACAGTTTCAAAGCACTTAACTGGAGATTTTTACTTCAGATAACGAGTCGGCACAATTGAAATGTTCTAGAATCCTCCACGTGTCATTATTAATACATAACAAGATAATGCTGGGAAACAATTTAAAGGTACATGCAGTAATATTTATTTTATTGATAGTGACTGGCGGTGATATCTGTTTCATTATGCAAATGAGGCATGATATTTTTTAATTATTTTCCATATTAAATGCGTCACCTGAAAACAATAATGTTTTCGACAGATTATAAAGTATGATCACTACAGAGGAAAAAAATACAGAGAATAACTAGCAATGTCCGTTAACAATTTAAGGAAACACGGTTATGACCGCTATTATCAGTGTGGAAATTTACGTCTGGTATAAAATGTATAATAATGCCAATCAATACGTGGACTAATGGTGAATGAATGTTTATTTTGTCTGAAAATGTCTCAGCTGATGTCTCTGATATAAATAACAGTTTGTGCCTACTGAGTGGGCAGGCACGTTTAAATGATGGCAGACAAATGGTTTAACATTTACGCGTATTGGGGTCTTGGAAAACGAACTGTATCAAGGACGCGTGCACTTGTATTTGTGGTGAGGTAGAGTCTGACACTTTTTGTGTCTGTCGCTTGAAAAATGAGAATTTGTGACCAGGGTATCTCCTGATCTTCTGGCGCAGTCCTGCAACCTGATAACGATCTATATTGCTTGTGAGAAGAAGAATGATGGGTGTTGCAATGCCGCGATGGTGAACAGTGCAGATCCAGATCAGCATGTGCATCCATCCGCACATGCTGATCAGGATCTGCACTGTTCACCATCTGATTGCATAGAGGGAAACTATTTAGGATTTTGCGCAAACATAATAGCATATGCTCAGCATGAAATGGGTTAAAGTCAGGTGTTACTGGATTTACACTTGTACATGTATTACATGCCGCTACTACTGAGCGCATATACCCCCGGCACATTACACAGCTGCCACAGTTCGTTGTCTCAAATCTCAAAACACTGATCAATCAGGAGATCTATCGTGAATACTTACATTTATCTCATTGAGTTGTCTCGAGAAGCAAAGGCCATTAGGCCCATGTTGCGGGCAGTAACTCTGCAAAACTCCCGTACCGTCCGTAGTAATCGGACGGTACGGGGAGTTTTGCAGAGTTACTGCCCGCAACATGTCATCAAAATGTGTCAATGTAGCAAATTACTGCTGCAGTAGCTGTCAAGATATTTATAAAACAATCCGAAATAACTGATGAACGGCAAAATGCTATTTTGGACGATGTCAACAACGACTCGATCTAAAAAGTATTGATGATTTAAATATACCTTGTTGACTTAAATTTTGGAGTGGACGTCGCGGAGAGGACTTGGGGCTAATAACACGGAATGAACTTGGAGTTGAAGTCACAGAGTGGACTCTGTGAGAACAACACGGAATTATCTTGGAGTTGACGTCACGGAGTAGATGTCACGGAGTAGACTTGGGGCGAACAACGCGGAATGTAAGTAGAGTGAAAGTCACGGAGCAGACTTGGGGCGAACAACATGAAATGAAAATGGAGTGGACGTCACGGAGTAGATGTCACGGAGTTGACTTGGGGCGAACAACGCGGAATGTACGTGGAGTGAAAGTTACGGAGCAGACTTGGGGCAAACAACACGGGATGTACTTGGAGTGGACGACACGGAGTGGACTTGGGGCGAACACCACGGGATGAACTTGGAGCCGATGTCACGGAGTGGAGGCGAACACCACGGAATGAACTATGGGTGAAAGTCACGAAATGCACCAAGTGCAAACGCCACACCACATGAAAAAAACTAGTTGTGAAAGAAACCTAATTCCTGTCATACATGTAAGTGTCGTCGTGGTTGTAGGCACCATTTTACGTGATTGCCTACAATTACTGACGGTGGAACGAGTCGACTGTCTAAGAGTGATAATTATCATTGAGATTTCGCGCGTCATCTGTCTGTTTTAAACGTTGTTCCGAGTACAAAACTCTAATGATGGACTAATATTTCATAATTTGCGTCTGAAGTGTTCTCTGTTTACTATGGATGGGTTCTGGATCAAGGATAGAATACAGGACGTCAATACTAAAATGTATGAGTTCAAAACCTTTCCTACGTCATGGATAAATACTTTCGCAGTATCATGAGAGTGACCTAACTTTGCAGTATCATGAGAGTGACCTAACTTTGCAGTATCATCAGAGTGACCTAAGAAATTTGCGAATACGCAATTTATTAGGTGAGTAATATGTTTGCCTTTTCCGTCACTAAGTGAAGTATAAATGCAAACGTCCAGCTGATTATCGCTGAGGCGTAGTGCGCGAAATGAAAACCTTCTTCCGCAAATATATCCATTGCCTATTAACCCTTACAATGCTGAATTAAAATTGTAGTCTGCTGTTTATCATGGTTTTATTGAGAATAAGATAAACTATGCATTATAAAGGTTAAGCGTGCAGCTACTTTGAACCAAGCACAGAAATATACCTGCCCGTGCCAGCTAAGTTTTAATCTCAAAATCCGATTCACGAGATGTTTGCTAGTGGCCAACATAACTCCAATACTACGGAGCCCCGCAGGGGACGGAGAATTCTTTTTTTATTAATTCGTTCCCATGAAATAACAATTCGTTTTCTCAATTTAATAATTCGTTCCCCACGAATTAACAATTCGTTCCCTCAATTTAACAATTCGTTCCCACGAATTAACAATTCGTTCCGTCAATTTAACAATTCGTTCCCACGAAATAACGATTCGTTCCCACGGGAACGAATTGTTAATTCGTGGAAATGAATTGTTATATCGTGGGAATGACTTGTTAATTCGAGGGAACGAATTGTTAGATTGAGGGAACGAATTGTCATTTCGTGGGAAAGAATTGTTAATTCCAGGGACGAATTGTTATTTCGTGGGAACGAATTAATAAAAAGAAATCCATGTCTCCTGCGGGGCTCCGTAAAATCGAGCACTGCGGATTGAATTTAAGTAGTTATTGTATGCGTCTCGCCACAACAAAATGACGTTATAGCGTTTGCGATCAGCGCATCAACCGCTCCGTGCAATCTGACTCAGTCATCCCTAACGCCCCGGACGAAAATGTCAGGGGTCCGTTTCACTAAACTTCTTACGACTAAAATTTTCGAAAGTGCTGCATACTTATGATAGTCTGTACATTTCACATCAACAATGTTTTCTTGTAAACAAGTATTGGATTTGCATTTATTGAGCATAGGCTGCATATGCAGCCTATGCTCAATAAATGTAAATCCATAAATTGAAATTCCCAGACGATTCTAAATTTGCACTTACGAACATTTTAGTCGTACGAAGTTTAGTGAAACGGGCCCCTGATCTGCACTATGTTGCATATATATACAAGCTGATCAGGAGCTAGGCTGCTCAAATATTCAATAAGTTCTATATTTTTCGTGACCGGCAATGTCTGCTGTTGTATCGTATTTGTCTTTTCTCTTAGGAAAATAGGAATTGATTTTAAAGTGAAGTCAAAACATGCTGTTGATGAAAATGGAAAAGAAAAAATGGAAAACAAAAAAAATTAAAAGCAGACAACAAAAAATAATTCAGCAGTGTAAGGATTAAGTGATATAAACGATTTTTTTTAACCTGGCTGGCAGTGGCTGAGAATAGGGAAACGATGTCAAACAATTGTCAACGTAAAGCGCAAAACGCGTAACGTCAATATTGGACCACAATAAACTAGATTTGTCAGTAAATGGGGGCTTACGGAATACCACCCCTCCCCCCCCCCCCCCCCCGCGTCAGCCCTGACCTAGAATGAATTCCAGCTCGCATACTATCATTTTCAGATAAAAGACTTTGTCAGCACATATGGAGAGTGCGATGGTGGTTCCAGTTGAAAAAAGCAAACTAGACATTCTAAGTCCGTGACCTTGACCCCTGGCATAAATGGGGGTCGTAGGTTTGTTGCAGAATGATGTATGAGTGTCAGAGAAGGGGCGGGTAAAATATGAAAGATTTCCGCAAAGGGAAAGAGAAGTTAAAAGGAAATTTACAATTGTTAAGTTTTCGTTTTTTTCTAAGTTTCTAAGTCCGTGACCTTGACCCCTGGCATAAATGGGGGTCGTAGGTTTGTTGCAGAATGATGTATGAGTGTCAGAGAAGGGGGTAGGGGCGGGTAAAATATGAAAGATTTCCGCAAAGGGCAAGAGAAGTTAAAAGGAAATTTACAATTGTTAAGTTTTGTGACGGACGGAAACACGGAAACACGGAAACTCGGACGGACGGACGGACGGAAAAGCTGACTCCAGTATACCCCCTCACAACTTCGTTGCGGGGGGGGGGGGGGGTATAAATACAACCTGGGGCCCGTTTCACTAAACTTCTTACGACTAAAATGTTCGTAAGTTCAAATTTAAGATCGTCTGTAAATTTCAATTTATGGATTCAATCCAATAATTATTTACAAGAAAACATTGTTAATGTGAAATTTACAGACTATCATAATTTTGCACTTACGAACATTTTAGTCGTACGAAGTTTAGTGAAACGGCCCCTGCTGTTCACAATACGAGGCGTCTATCAAAGTAGACCGACATATAAGTTCATTACGGAACGGTTCAGACGACATTGTATGGAAGCGTCCTGGTGCCAACGCTAAAATATTTGTATCTCCTAATTAATACTAACTCCTAATTAGGAGATACTAAGTCCTAATTATGAGATAGTAACTCGTAATCAGATATAGTATATCCTAATTATGACTTAGTATATCCTAATTAGGCCTTAATATATCCTAATTAGGAGTTAGTATCTCCTAATTTAGACGTCCTATCTCCTAATTAGGGCATACTATCTGTGCCAATGCTAGAACATGTTTTATCTCCTAATTAGGAGATATTAAATCCTAATTAGGAGATACTACGTCCTAATTAGGAGATAGTAAGTCCTAATTAGGAGATAAAGCTCCTAATTGGGAGTATCAGGACGCTTCCATTGCATTGATATAACATTTGCAGATAAGTACGGTATATGCCAGATGAGTTCCCAGGTTACTGACTGATACAGAAAACGAATGCTGATGGTACAGTGTGGTCAGCGTGTAAGTGAACACACGAACGAACACGACAGCTTGGTTCCAACCTGTCGTGTTCGTTCGTGTGTGCACTTACACGCTGACCCCACTGTAGCCTCAACATGTATCAACGCCAATCACGAGATGTGTGCACTTACACGCTGACCCCACTGTAGCCTCAACATGTATCAACGCCAATCACGAGATGTATGTGTGCATTTACACGCTGACCCCACTGAAGCCTCAACATGTATCAACGCCAATCACGAGATGTATGCTGTTCATCGCGTCAGTGCAAGATAAATACTTGCGTATTATTCGTGAAATTTCTACCCATCATTGAATATCGGTGAATTTTGCGGATAGTGTAATTTTAATTCCTGCATCAGTTACAAGGTTCACGATATAACAAACGTCCACGCACTATGTGATCACCCCTCGTATGTAACGGATTATTTCAAAACACTGACCCAGAAATAAAATATAATCACTATTAGACCGGTCTTCAACATTTAAATGTATATTTAACTTTTTTTTATCGATTTGCATTATTTTAAAGTATGATTTATAATGGTATAAACATTATACCGAATACACACTGACTGTTCAACCATTGGTGCTTATACAATGTATCAGGGTCATTCGAATTTGAAAATTGCTTTTACTGGCGTGTCATTGGTCGAATGATGTCATGTGACGTATGGAATGGCATGAATGAAATATCCAAACCCAGGCTACCAACCGCCCCGTGAACTTACCCGCACGTGGACTCCGAGCACATGGAAAATGTGTCCGTGCACGTTATTGTTCCTTGGTCTTGGAACACTGAAATACAAAATGGATTCTTATATTGAATGTCGCATATGTTCCCCTAATGTTGACACACCCCTACGGGGTTCTACGCTGCAAGCGTCAGTCACTCAGGTATGTTTATCAAGGTGATCACGTGGTTACAACAACAACAACGTCGCCCACTCCAAGGTGAGTATTATTTGATATTTTCCTTAATATGCAACGGATTTTGATGACATTGTGGCGCAGCAAACATGTCTTCATGAGCTGCATTTGGCGGTCCAGGGAATTAGGCATAGACTTATGTCGTTTTTGCGAAAAATCGATTTCCGTGTCAGTAGACACGGAAATTGATTCGTCGCAAAAACGACAGAAGTTTGTGCGAACATACAAAGACCACCAAATGCAGCTTAACAAGACGCGTTTGATGCGCCATATTTCATCAAAATCCGTTGCGTAATAAGGACAATGTGAAAGAAAAAGTACTTTGAATCAGATGGATTCTGGAAGTTTCAGTACTTATTGTTGTTGTTAGTATCACGTGATCATACACCTTGTTTATTGCCTTCAGCAAATAGTATACATGTATACCAGGGGCCCGTTTCACTAAACTTCATACGACTAATATGTTCGTCATTTAAGATCGTCTGGAATTTTTAATTGATGGATTTACATTTATTGAGCATGTGCAGCATATGCTCAATAAATCCAATATTTGTTTACAAGAAAACAGTGTTAATGTGCAAGTGACAGCCTATCATAATATATGTTTCACTTACGAATATTTTAGTCATGCGAAGCATAATTAAACGGCCCCCATGTATGTATGTAATACTTTTGCTGACGGCAATACACATACCGGAGTCACAGACAGGCGAACATATTAGGCTATGCCGCGACTCTGTGGCTGATGTGTATTGAACGCCAAATCTACATAAACGCCAAAAAAATAATGCTTAGCTCTAAATATTAATACTATCATTAAATATTTCGAGCTAGCTCCAAATCATTTGAAGAGCTCTCATATGGATGTAGCTCTAAATAGTTAATGCTCGCTCTAATTATTTAGAGCTAGCAATCATTATTTAA
Organism: Conchocele bisecta; assembly: GCA_029237695.1. Classification (NCBI taxonomy): domain Eukaryota; kingdom Metazoa; phylum Mollusca; class Bivalvia; order Lucinida; family Thyasiridae; genus Conchocele; species Conchocele bisecta. Next base: position 24,361 of record JAQRGA010000312.1, on the reverse strand, counting down.
GTTTATGCAGATTTGGCGTTCCAGGAACGCTAAATTTACATAAACTCAAATAATTAATGCTATCTCTAAATAGTTAATGCTAGTTCTAAATATGTAATACTAGCTCTATTATTTAGAGCTAGCAATAATTATTTGAGTTTATGTAGATTTGGCTTTCCATAGATGCTTGTGGCACGTGTCCCGTTATACGTATTCAATGATACTGTAATGTACATGTATTGTCGACAGGTGTACCTTATTTCACGTACATACCGTATGACGACGCATGCGCAACGCCCATGGAATTCAGCGCCGTGCACGTGTATGTACCGTAGTCGAGTGGCTAATCAACAGTACGTTGCCTGGCAACACGAACAGGTGCCCGTTGCTGGAAATAAAATAAAATTAATGTCGTTTGAATGTAGTGAATTATGATATTGATTGATGGTAACGCGAGTGCGCGTGTTCGGTCGTGCGTGTTTTCACGCTAAGCGTGGTAACTACGTGTGATCACTCGCTTAATATTGTCATTCAAGTCTAGACCGACACGAAAGCGGCACGTATTTTGTCGCAATGGCTATATGGTAGGAATCAATTGAATTGTGTAGTTATTTATGTCAGGATAGTGGATGTGATGTGTTTATAGTAAAAATAATTATTCTCAAATGTCGCGTCACTTACTTGTCTAAAACATTATACAATGATGTAGTTTGCTTGAATAAATGTTAACAATAATAAGTGAGTGTCGTGTTTGTATGCGATTGTTCTTGGTGGATGGCCAGAGAACAGGGGCCCGTTTCACTAAACTTCGTACGACTAAAATGTTCGTAAGTTCAAATTTAAGATCGTCAGTAAATTTCAATGTATGGATTTACATTTATTGAGCATAGGCTGCATATGCAACCTATGCTCAATAAATGTAAATCCAATAATTGTTTACAAGATGCCATTGTTAATGTGATATTTATAGACTATCATAATGTTGCACTTACGAACATTTTAGTCTTACGAAGTTTAGTGAAACGGGCCCCAGACATGTACGTGTGGTAACCGTGTACATTCTGGCGAGGATAAACGGCCTACTGGCAATAGTAATTGTTAATGTAACGATGACAGTTAGCGTTACGGAGACGATAAACGTTACGGTGGAACAGAGCAGGGGCCCGTTTCACTAACGAACTAAGCAAGTACTTTTGTCATAAGTTATAACTTAAGTCCGGAGTACGTGCTTAGTCCGCTTCACAAAACATCTTAGCAAGAACGACAATCGAAATTTACTATGAAAAACTAAGACAGGTAGCTAGCAGTCTTAAGTTATAACTTAAATATTTAAGTCGGAACTTATGAAATAAACAAAGATGGATGCCCCCATGTGAGCCGAGGTGGAGAAAACAATTCACTGACAGCAGGTAAATGTTCACTTCATACGTACTATTTTAGCAATTATCTGCCATATAAACCATATATGCTTACATATAGATAGCCACACTTGTGCTAGTTACCCGTGTATTGCTATTTGTGATGTAGGTCATGTCGTTACCAGTATTCGTTATGCCCAGTTATCGACAACATTTACAACCACTGTAGATCCAGATGAGCCGGCTCGTAACAAACCATCTGTATGCTGTACATGTATGTCTGTTTGTCAGTTGGTGTCAGTCAGTTGGTCGGTATCAGTTGGTCGGTGTCAGTTGGTCAGTGTCGGTCGGTGTCTGTCGGTCTGTCAGTCGGTCGGTCGGTGTCGGTCAGTGTCGGTCAGTGTTGGTCGATCAGTCGGTGTCGGTCGATCAGACGGTGTCGGTCGGTCGGTCGGTCAGTCAGTGTCGGTCAGTTTGTTTCGCACGGTCGGTGTCAGTTGGTCGGTGTTGGTCGGTCGGTGTCAGTCTGTCGGTTGCTGTCGGTCGGTCAGTGTCGGTCGGTGTAGGTTTGTCAGTGTCGGTCGGTCAGTCGGTCGGTCGGTGTCGATATGTCGGTGTCGGTCAGTTGGTTTCGCACGGTCGGTGTTAGTCGGTCGGTCGGTGTCGGTCGGTCGGTGTCAGTCGGTGTCAGTCGGTGTCAGTCGGTGTTGGTCGGTGTCAATCGGTGTCAGTCGGTCGTTGTCGGTCGGTCGGTCAGTTGGTCCGGGTCGGTCGGTGTCGGTCGTTGTCGGTCGATTGGTGTCGGTCGGTCGGTGTAGGTGTGTCGGTCGGTCGGTGTAGGTGTGTCGGTCGGTCGGTCGGTCGGTCGGTCGGTCGGTCGGTCGGTCGGTCGGTGTCGGTCGGTGTCGGTTGGTGTTGGTCGGTCGGTCGGTCGGTTGGTGTCGATCGGTGTAGGTTTGTTGGTGTCAGTCAGTGTCAATCGGTGTCAATCGGTGTCAGTTGGTGTCTATCAGTGTCAATCGGTGTCGGTCACTGTCAATCGGTGTCGGTCGGTGTCGGTCAGTGTCTATCAGTGTGAATCGGTGTCGGTCGAATCGGTGTCGGTCAGTGTCAATCGGTGTCGGTCGGTGTCGGTCAGTGTCTATGTGTCTATCAGTGTCTATCAGTGTCAATTGGTATCGGTCAGTGTCAATCGGTGTCGGTCGGTGTCGGTGTGAGTTGGTCGGTCGGTGTTTGTCGGTCTCTTGGTGTCGGTGTCGGTTGGTGTCGGTCGGTGTAGGACGGTGTTGCCCTGCCCTGCCCTGCCCTGCCCTGCCCTGCCCTGCCCTGCCCTGCCCTGCCCTGCCCTGCCCTGCCCTGCCCTGCCCTGCCCTGCCCCTGCCCCTGCCCCTGCCCCTGCCCCTGCCCTGCCCCTGCCCCTGCCCCTGCCCCTGCCCCTGCCCCTGCCCCTGCCCCTGCCCCTGCCCCTGCCCCTGCCCCTGTCCCTGTCCCTGTCCCTGCCCTGCCCTGCCCTGCCCTGCCCTGTGCCCTGCCCTGCCCTGCCCTGCCCTGCCCTGCCCTGCCCTGCCCTGCCCTGCCCTGCCCTGCCCTGCCCTGCCCTGCCCTGCCTGCCCTGCCCTGCCCTGCCCTGCCCTGCCCTGCCCTGCCTGCCCTGCCCTGCCCTGCCCTGCCCTGCCCTGCCCTGCCCTGCCCTGCCCTGCCCTGCCCTCGTCCGGGCACATGTTTGGGATGTTAGGTGGTTGGAGGTGTCGCCTATGACAAACGAAAACAATGCAACATATTCCGTAACCGAAGGCTATTCTGTCTTAAGTGGTCATTCTTTTCTTTAAAAACGATGAATATACAACCTAATGGTGTGTCATGTATCAACGTCCGTCCGTCCATCAGTCTGATTGACTATCCGACAGTTGTTTGTTCTTTCTTTACAGAACATACAAACGATGGCAGCTGCAGTTGCTATAATCCAGGCGCGCAATTTACCATGGGAACGAGTCTTTAGGACCGAACCAATCCCCTAGACTTCATGGATAACGAGGACCAAATATCGAAATGCAGGCTGTCTCGTGATTTTTTTTCTACAAGTATGCAACATTGCACATGCTGACATTATACTGTCAACCCTGAGATCACACAGTCTGTCAGTGTCATTGCAAGTGTTGACTGCATTGCGATTTTACGCAACTGGTAGTACCCTGGCGGTTACTGGAGAGATATACAACATTAGCAAATCAAGTGGTTCTAGAAAGTGGAGTATAACTTTTGCGGACAGTGTTAGCCTGTGTTTCGTTTCTGATAAGGAGATACCTGGTTTTCAGACTAGATGGAGAAACAGTCCTGACGCATTTAACAAAAATGTCAGACCCGTCCGCTGAACGCACGTGCGCATTAATCCAGTCCAATATTGGTAAACATGTTCAGGGGAAATCCTATATGTGTGACACTGACTCACACAGTGCATGCATTTCTACATGTAATCAACAAATTACCCGTGTCCAGTTCAAATAAATATAATATGTCATTCGGTAGTTGTATCAGATACATCCATATCTGACCGGGCATACCATTAATAATCGACAGTACATGTGTTCTGCTGACTCTGAAACGTGAGTTAATGAGGAAATCTAAGTAAAATTTAAAAAATGGTCGAACTACAATTTTATTGGAATGTAAAAATAAAAACATTGTTAAATTGCTTATTTTGTTGCTGTTTTCATGTCATATGCCAGTTTATATTACAGTATAAGGTTCACTAGTTGGCAATAAATATATCCACATGTATTCAATGGCGTCGGAATATTGAGATAAAATTTATATTCTACATGAGATTATTTTTAAAAAATTAATAATATCAACATTAGGCTTGCAAATCCGTTATTTTAGATGTCAAAACACATAAAGGGAAAGTAAAGTCATCATAAAAATATACGCCCCGAGCGGGATTCGAACCCGCGCGGCACATACCGAAGCTGTAAACAATAACTAAGTTGTAACTTATGACGGACTTGTTATGACCGTCTTAAGTTTGTGTTGTGAAACCAAATAAGCAATGTCTTAAGTCGGTCATAACTTTTGTCATAAGTTATAACTTAAGTTCGAACTTATGAACAAACTAAGATTTGTTAGTGAAACGGGCCCCAGATCTACTACCGTTACTGTTCATTGCTCATGTACAGTGAAACCTCTCTAAACCGGACACCCTGGGAGGCCCCCAAGGTGTCCGGTTTAGAGATGTTCCACTGTAAATCAAGCATATAACCATACTGGGTCATACTTATATATTTTGCAATCATGAACATGCATTATTTACTGAGATGCGTTACCATGAAACCTCTCGAAATGAGGTGACATGTGTTATCTGGGTGTCCGGTGTAGAGAGGTTGCTCTGTAATACACTGACGTGTACGTGTAATACACTGGCGTTTACGGAGCCCCACAGGGGACATGCATTTCTTTTTAATTCGTTACCACGAAATAACAATTCGTTCCCTCAATTTTTCCATTCGTTCTCACGGTATAACAATTCGTTTCCACGAATTAACTATTCGTTCCCGTGGGAACGAATTGTTATTTTGTGGGAACGAATTGTTAAATTGATGGGACGAATTTTTAATTTGTGGGAACGAATTGTTAAATTGAGGGAACGAATCGTTATTCCGTGGGTAATAAAACAAGAATTCTGCGTCCCCTGCGGGGCCCAGTTGGCGTTATGGCGGTTATTAGCGTTAAACGACACTGATTAATACTGAAACCAAGTAACCAATAATTTTCTTAAATGACGACACGTGAATGCCGTCTACACAGCTCAGCTTCAGCAGATCAAAGTCCATGTACATGTACTACATTTATAATACGTATAATGTAACTCCTTATTTCTGACGCTTGCGTAGGTCGACCAAACTCCAAAACATTATACTAGAGATTCGGACATTGTCAGAAACCATGAAACTATTGGCACGATAACCGCATCTGGGTGTGTACCTGGTGACTGGTACCCCGTCTTTCGCCCAACCCATAGTGAGCGGAGGGACGCCACTCGGCTTACACTCGATCGGGATGTTAGAGCCGAGGGCAGCCGGAACTCTGGTGGGGAGGATCGTCACTTCCGGTGGAGCTGGAAGGTTAGACACCACCAAATAGTTTTACTATATAATTTAACCGAATGCCATCCAATAAGGCCAGTCTCTCCTACTTTCACTATTCGTATGGATTCTGTGGGACCCACTTGTACATGACCTGCAGCCAGTCTGCACTGGTTCTGCATGAACTAAACAATAGGTTCACTTACTCCTAAGAAAGAAAAATTCAACCTTGTCATATCCTCCAATATTGTGTACATTTTTTGGCCACGGAAACTCCGTTTACATCAAGTGACCAACAGGTTCAGTGTTTTCTTTTAAATGCTACAAATATGCTGAAAGCTGGTGTTACAGGCACACCAAAATGTTCCTCAAGTGAAACTAGGTAGTAATGGATCAAGATTTGCAAGCAAACGGTGTCTGTTTGTCGGCAGCAAAACGTGGAACAGACAGTATTTAATAGTATTACTATATTATTAATATACATATATTTATATATATCTTCAATTATCGGGGCTACTAACCGCCGACCTTGAGTGTGAGAGTCGCCCGGTCCTCCCCGTACCGGTTTCGGGCCGTACACACAAAGGTCTCGCTGTGTTTCGGCTGCGCGTGAAGGATCACCAGGGAACCGTCGCTGTCCGCGTATGCGTTCATCACGCCCGGCTGTAAGATACAGTGGAACCTCTCTAAACCGGACAACAATACACATATATGATCATCATTTTGAAGGGTTTCTTGGTCATTTATCTCAGGTGATAATGCCTGTTCGTGATCGCATAGCACACATCTATGGCTCGGAATAATCAAATGCCTGATTTACAGTGAAACCTCTCTAAACCGGACACCCTGTGAACAATGACATACGTATAGTTCAGCCAAGTGTACAATGCAATGTCCCATCCGAGTATTGATTTTACATTTCCTGTTGAACAGTTAATCATTAAAGCTGGTAATACGTAGCTGATCATAATAAATAAATTAGTGATGATTTTAGAAGGAACTATTTTAAAATCATCACTAATTTATGTTTAGAGGTGAAACGTAGTTCCGGCACTGACTCAATATGAACTCAATATGGAAAATATGTTGACGTCTTGCGTTCCGTAGAGTTTCAATGGGAAACGAAAGTACGTACATTTATAGGTTATGTATGTGTATGTGGATATATGCACGAGTTCCGCAGCGTGCGATATTGTGCGACTTTAGGAGCGCAATATCGTTGCGCGGCGTAACGAGTGGCATATATCCACATACAAATCTAATAACCTTTTTATGTTTACGTAAATCAATCGCAATTTATACGCGCCTCAAAATATACCAAATATGAACAAAATAAATAAATTAAAGTTAATTTAGAAGGAACTATTTTACGAGGTGAAAAGTAGTTCCGGCACTAAGATCTCTTATCAATGCCACGATATAGCACTGATGTAATGCGAACTGTTTCCTAATCACAGTAAGGATATTGCCAATCTACGTAAGACTTATAAGAGACGATCATAAAATGGCATTTACATAAAATTATATGCAATGTGTCGGTGATTGAATGTCGAACAGTGTAGTCATTGGTTTAAACATATGTTATTTGTAAATTATTTACAAGTAAGGCATCAATCGTAGTATATACAGACTTATACAAATGTGATTGGATTGAAAGCAAGCTTATATAAATGCTCTCCCTAGTTGATGAGACTGCACGGTGGCGGCGACTACGCTAGTCACGTACTTATATAAATGCTCTCCCTAGTTGATGAGACGGCACGGTGGCGGCGACTACGCTAGTCAGGTACTTATATAAATGCTCTCCCTAGTTGATGAGACTGCACGGTGGCGGCGACTACCTAGTCAGGTACTTATATAAATGTTCTCCCTAGTTGATGAGACTGCACGGTGGCGGCGACTACCTAGTCAGGTACTTATATAAATGTTCTCCCTAGTTGATGAGACTGCACGGTGGCGGCGACTACGCTAGTCAGGTACTTATATAAATGCTCTCCCTAGTTGATGAGACTGCACGGTGGCGGCGACTACGCTAGTCAGGTACTTATATAAATGCTCTCCCTAGTTGATGAGACTGCACGGTGGCGGCGACTACGCTAGTCAGGTACTTATATAAATGCTCTCCCCTAGTTGATGAGACTGCACGGTGGCGGCGACTACGCTAGTCAGGTACTTAAATAAATGCTCTCCCTAGTTGATGAGACTGCACGGTGGCGGCGACTACGCTAGTCAGGTCTTACTATAAATGCTCTTCCTAGTTGATGAGACTGCACGGTGGCGGCGACTACGCTAGTCAGGTACTTATATAAATGCTCTCCCTAGTTGATGAGACGGCACGGTGGCGGCGACTACGCTAGTCAGGTACTTATATAAATGCTCTCCCTAGTTGATGAGACTGCACGGTGGCGGCGACTACGCTAGTCAGGTACTTATATAAATGCTCTCCTAGTTGATGAGACTGCACGGTGGCGGCGACTACGCTAGTCAGGTACTTATATAAATGCTCTCCCTAGTTGATGAGACTGCACGGTGGCGGCGACTACGCTAGTCAGGTACTTATATAAGTGCTCTCCCTAGTTGATGAGACTGCACGGTGGCGGCGACTACGCTAGTCAGGTACTTATATAAATGCTCTCCCTAGTTTGATGAGGACTGCACGGTGGCGGCGACTACGCTAGTCAGGTACTTATATAAATGCTCTCCCTAGTTGATGAGACTGCACGGTGACGGTGACTACGCTACTCAGGTACTTATATAAATGCTCTCCCTAGTTGATGAGACTGCACGGTGGCTGTGACTACGTGTCAGGTACTTATATAAATGCTCTCCCTAGTTGATGAGACTGCACGGTGGCGGTGACTACGCTAGTCAGGTACTTATATAAATGCTCTTCCTAGTTGCCGGATATGTCCATGTGAAAGTTCCCGGCGGGTGGGCGTCGGCGACACACCTCAGTCGGACATGGTCGCCCTTCACGGCCGTCACCCTACCTGGCGGGGGCGTATTTGGGGCGGGCCTGATAAATAGAGATATATAATGCACAAATACCGCCCGCAGGTATTTTTATTTTTTCCAAAATAAATACATAAAGCTATAGCTCGCGGATTATCTCGTCGTACATGCAGACGAACCGTGATCTAACTAATACACATTACTACATTTTAACTCATCTCAATATGAGTAGAATTCACAATGAAGAAAAAAGAATGCACTTTCCTGATTATTGTTTCATCCATATTCATGAGACATCACACCGGTGTCTGGCCAGCAATACACCTTTACGTGTATGGTTTTTTTTTAATAATATTTTTATATTTTTTTTATTTCTCAATGAAAGTATATGTTGCGACCACTCATTTGAACCGTCTCGATGAGACGGTTCAAATGGTGGTCACGACATATACGTCTACACACATAGAAAGATAATATTTAGGATTTTCCACACACAAAATGCCGTATCCATTAAGTGGGTTAATACGATACATTGTAAAACGAGGTACTCATTTAATTTCAGATAAAGGCATGTACGCAGAACTAGAGCAAAATCAAATAGTCCGAAATTATTTTTGAGCCAGTCTTTAAAAACGGAAAACTAGTTTAGTGTCAGGCTCCAATCACGTGGCCACCGAGGCATGTATCAGGTCCGTTTCTCCTATATTATCACTTCTGTGACACATTTCCGGGTGTTGTTTCTGTATTAACACATCTCGTGTGCAAGGTATGTACATGAGGATGTGATCAATAAAGCTCGCGGATTATCTCCTCGTTCATGCGGACAAACCGTGATCTAACATATACACATTTAATTTACTATATTGGAACTCATCTCAATATGAGTGGAATTCACAATGAAGAAACATAGAATGCACTTTCCTGATTACTGTTCCATCCATATACATGAGACATCACAATTGTGACTGGCCAGGTAAAAGCCGGACACGTCGTGGACTTGACGCTCCGCCAAGTAACTTCAAATTTAACTTATATGTCACAATGGTATACATTTACACTGTCCATACATTCATAATGGAAACGCCTTGCGTTTATATTCCAGTATATTGTTTAGCCCCACGTGACGTCGGACGACGTTGACTCGTTCAAATTTGTTTGACGTCATTAAAATACATGACGCCACGCTATTGACGGGCAACGTCGCTGTTCCATGAATTGCGACAGAAGGATGTAAAACAGGATGATTGTCAATGTTAACGCTATATTTGGCTATGTACAAATCTGAAACTATCAGAACATGCAATGTAAGTATAAGTAATAAATTCATGGTATTAAAACATTTGGTCTGTTTCAAGTCATTCTGATTCTAAAAAAAACAAATGTGTTTCACACTACAGTACACGCAACAGACCATGGTTTTATTACTTAACCCATTACATTCGGAATACGCCTTTACGGGTATGATTGTTTTTAAATAATATGTTTTATTTGTTTTATTTCTCAATGAAAGTATATGTTGCGACCACTCATTTGAACCGTCTCAATGAGACGGTTCAAATGGTGACCGCGACATATACTTCTAAGCATATTTAAAGAAACTATTTAAGATTTAAGAAATGGCATATCCTCAGCATGAAATGGGTTAAGTAAAGTACAGCGGATCCTCTTTAAGCTGGACATCCTTGGTATTCAACTGTAATTTGAATACTTATATAAGCACATATAAGTGTTGTTGTTGTTGTTTGTATTTCTTCAAAATATGTGGGAATAAGCATTGAGTAGTTCAGTGTAGTTCAGTGTAATTCAATGTAGTTCAATGTAGTTAAGTGTAGTTCAATGTAGTTTAATGTAGTTCAATGTAGTTCAGGGTATTTCAATTTAGTGCAGTGTAGTTCAGTGTAGTTCAATGTAGTTCAACATAGTTCAATGTAGTTCAGTGTAGTTCATTGTAGTTCAATGTAGTTCAATTTAATTCAGTGGAGTTCAGTGTAGTTGAATGTAGTTCAGTATAGTTGAATGTAGTTCAGTATAGTTCAATGTATTTCAGTGTAGTTCAGTGTAGTTCAGTGTACTTCAGTGTAGTTCAATGTAGTTCAGTGTAGTTCAATGTACATGTAGCAACGAATTATGATTTACGTCATAGTGTGTCTCCATTAACGTCCATAACTCACGCTGATTGGCTCGATTGGAGACAAGGACAGGAACGGAACGGGGAGCGGTTATTGTACATGGGTACATCACACAAGGACCCCGACTGACAAAACGGGACCTAAGAAAATGTGAAACAATTTGGGGTCCCGTTTCCCTAAACCTCGTACGATAAAACGTTCGTACGAATATATTTTGTGATTTTTTTTTGTGAACCTGGGGGCCGTTTCACTAAACTTCTTACGAGTAAAATGTATGTGCAAATTTATGATCGTCTGAAAATTCCAATTGATGGATTACATTTATTGAGCGTAGGCTGCATATGCTTTACATTTATTGAGAATATATGAGCATATAATGGACTCTGGGCAGACAGCTGGCAAAGGCGGACCATATGTTTTTCACAACCAGTGTAGACTCAGACCGACCTGCGTTTCCGCGCTGACAGACCAAGAGGACACTCCGCTCGCCATTCAATACAGATACATGTCACAGAGATAACAAACACCGTACATGATCAGGTGGTTACAACAACAACAACAACAGTTACTGAAACATCCAGAAGCGCCTCCGATTCAAGTAAGTATTATTTTATATTCTATATTATGTAAGGGATGTTGATGAAATATGGCGCATCAAACGCGTCTTGTTAAGCTGCATTTGGTGGTATCGGTACATATAATACTCACACAGAAATCCATTCTTCGCAAGAACGACATAAATAAACGCCGAAGTCCCGAGATCACCAAATGCAGCTCACGAAGACGCCTTTGCTGTGCCATATTTCATCCAAATCCGTTGCATATTAAACTATCAAATAATACTTACTTTGTAGTGGGCGCACATTCAACCCTTTCAGCCATTGTTGTTGCTGTTCTAACCACGTCGATGTACGGTATAAAAGTGAGCCTCACCTTCAACGGGTGTCACAAATATTTTATCACGGTTCGCCGTTTAAATACATATAACAAGAATGTACTGACGTTCTTAATCTTGTTCGGTTCTAACATTAATTGATCGAATAATTAATTTAACGTTGGCCAATGGCAAAATTGGCAGTATTTAGTGAAACATTCCTTTCTCAAATCAGAGTTTATCATGTAACCTGCCCTGTATTGACCGACTACGTACTGACTGATACCATATTGTTGTATCAGGCATTGACCTGATATCAACGTCCGGGTTACAACAAAATAAAAACTGACGTTCCAGTGGTCGGTTGACGTCACGTGACGTTACCGAATGACGTCAGTGTAAGGACGCAACGTAAACAAGTCTTCGTTCTGTCCATAGATAACGACGTCATCTGTGGTCATTTTCGAGCATAAAACGTTACCAGATAAATAGAATACCAGACTAGTGTATTTTGATATCAAGTTTATCAGGCTCGGAAACGGTTGGAATTCCTCGGCAAGCCTCGGAATTCCTACGCGTTTCCTAGCCTTGCCTGATAAACTTGATATCAAAAGACACTAGCCTGGTAGCCTGGACACATGAGTATTCATCTTCAAGCGTGTGCATGTTACATAGAGAATACACGCACGTGATAGCAGACTCGTTCCATATTGGCTGGCAGAGATATTCGTATCACAGGTGAGAGACGCATACATACAGCACAGTCGGTTAGAGCGACAGTAGGTAAACCCGAGGTCCCGGGCTGGAGGCTCCGGTCGGGTATATAGAGAATACCAGGCTACTGTCTTTTGATATCAAGTTTAGCAGGCAAGGCTAGGAAACGCGTAGGAATTCCGAGGCTTGCCGAGGAATTCCTACCGTTTCCGAGCCGAGCCTGATAAACTTGATATCAAAATACATTAGCCTGGTATTATATTTATCAGGTAACGTGTTATACTCGAAAATGTAACGTCACTTCACGTCATCCGACCAATGTAACGTCAGTTTTCACTTCGTTGTGACCCGGATGTTTATGTCAGGGCAATGTCTGATACAACAATATGTTATCAGTCAGTACGTATTCGGTCAATGCAGGGCAGGTTACCTGATAAATATATGCATAGTACGTGTATGTCCTCTCCGGCAGTGTCATTGTACTTAACAGTGTCAATGGGCTAGTGAATGGGGTGATAGTGTAAATCGGTTTAGAGTAGTTGTATAACTTCTGCTGTGATAGTGTTCATGTATGTCTCTGCATTGTTATCAGTCTTGTAACGGCAATAACGTTTTACTTTGTTTGCTTCGTGTATTGAGGCATGCCCTGTTTGCTCGAAATTGTCTAGTAACCGTTGTTTGATCTGAACGCACGGGATTTCCATGTCGTCTTGATTTAGCCAATCATTTGCAAAACCAATCTCTGTTAATATTTGTTTTTTATGATGAGCCCAGTTCAAGCCATTGTATGGTACACTATTGTCAGTGTCTTCTTTTCAACATGATTTAAACATATTCGAACCGTCTATCATCTGTTTTAAGAATCGATGAACAGTACTGTATCATCTTATTTGTTCTAAACAGAACAAAAGTAACACGTAGAAAGAATGCTCATTGAGTTGTCAGTCAGTCACGGATGTAGGTTGACGACCATCAGCTAAACGATTACATTCTTAGCATACTGCGTGCAAGTGCAAGATGATCAACACGTGCAATTGTCACAAATATGCGATTATTCATGAAAACGATTTAAAGAAACTGTAATATTTTCTTTAAACGATGTCCAAGCTTGACGAAATGTTCATAGCAAATGCGGAATTCAGCATTTGCTCTGAACATTTCGTTAAAGATACAATGCCCCACTCAGTAGGCACAAAATGTTCTGTATATAAGAGATTTTCTGGCAAAATAAACATTCATTCACCATTACCCCACGTATTGATTGGCATTTCTATACATTTTAAATCAGATATATATTTCCACACTGAACTCAGGCGATAACCGTTTTTTTCTTAAAATGTTAACGGACATTACTATTTATTCTCTGTATTCATTTTTAGATGTTGTGCAATGATTATACTTTATACTCTGTCGAATATCAGGTCACGCATTTATTTAGTATAAATAATTGAAACATGTACCTTTAAAATCTAGTAAATAGTGTTCAAGAGATATCGCACATCATATTATGTACACAATCAAATGGCTTGTCTCATATTATGTCGAGTTGTTCATGTCATGTCTACATATGTCTCATATTATGTCGAGTTGTTCATGTCATGTCTACGGAGCCCCGCAGGGGACGTTGAATTCTTTTTTTTTATTAATTCGTTCCCACAAAATAACAATTAATTCAATTCATTCATCCCTTCAATTTAACAATTCGTTCCCACGAAATAACAATTCGTTATTCCTAAGCCTTGCCATATATGTTTTGCCATTCACGGCACTAACCTACCATTTTCTATATGACTGTGCACAAACATTGTACGTGGAAACATTGTATGTGGAAACATTGTATGTGGACAATTGTTATATCGTGGTAACGAATTGTTAATTCGAGGGAATGAATTGTTAAATTGAGGGAACGAATTGTCATTTCGTGGGAACGAATTGTTATATCGTGGTAACGAATTGTTAATGCGACGAAACGAATTGTTAAATTGAGGGAATGAATTGTTAAATTCGTGGGAACGAATTAATAACAAAAAATCCATGTCCCCTGCAGGGCTCCGTACATGTAGTAATGTTTATTCAGCAATAGGCCTACTGGCCCTTGAGCATACAATATAATACAACCAAATATTTATCACAAGACGACAAACAGTGGTGAAGTATGTATTGATTCACTAGTAAATACATGCATAATCATCATGCATGCCAAACTATAATGCATTTGCATTATACTTTGGCCCACGATGTGAATACCATGCAGTTACCGTGATATCCAGCTCTCCGAGCACACGGTCCGTTCCCACGATCGACATCAGCAAGTTCGACCGTCCAAAGCTGAGCTATGCTCAGCTTCGTCCGCTCAAAATTGCCAACCCCGAGCATGCACCCGGAGCATGCACTCAGAAGGCTTTGCAGTACCATACTAAGTAATTGCATGTAGTTATTCTCACTATCAGTTTGCCGTTTAGGACATACGCACAATCAATAAAAATAAAAAGCATAGATAATAATAAAGCCTAGGTTTAAGTATACCGTGTAGAAGAGTAGACACAAAGTTATTTCGAGAATATGGTTATGTGACCATACATGGTACGGTACATAAACGTATTCGCTTATATGCAATATGGCATTATAATGGAGTTATATGTCAATTTTGTAGCCACATACAGTACTATAAAGAACAAATATTACTCTATGCGCTTGTGGTTGGAGATATCAAACCCTTGACATAGTGCTATGATTACATATACATGTTTGAAGTAATTTTATTCTTTATCTTCATGTATTTCACAGCTGCAACAAGAATTCAGACCGTTTTTCAAACGACTTCGTAATAAATATTCCGAGATTTCTAATAATGCTCCTATTAGCAGAAAATAAAAACTCAACGACTTTATACATACTTGGTCTTCTTAGATAATAATTACGAATATATGTGCGACGTAACTCAGTATATAAAGGGCATTCAATAAGGAAATGAAATTCGTCCTCTAAAACGTTACATATTGAACATGTTCTCCTATCAACTGGAGTCCTTACAGGTTTATGCCATCTACCAGCCTCGATTTCTAACCTGTGTGAGGATACTCTCAACTTTGTAAGACCTACACGAAATTTCCTAATAGTAATGCTATCAAGATAAGGTTGATAGTCAAATCTAGCAATAACTCTATAAAACACAGCTCGTGTTAGACTCGTTTAATCTAGACATCCAGTTTTTTGGACAAAATTATCATGTAATCTATATTTGAAAATGTGCATAAAGTTGTTTATATTCCCCACCCCTTGTGCTATCCACACATTACAAAGCCTAACTGTGTAAGTATTTCTGACTAGTGATGCCCAGTTACTTTTAGTTGGCCTATCAGTCATGTCATTTAACATCATCTTATATATACCTCTAACATATTTTCTTTCTGGCAATGTACATCATTCTCAGCCAATACTTAACTATATAAATTAATCTGAGTGTATGTAATGTTGTTCTTCCAAGTTCTCCATATATAAAATCATTTTGAGTTGATATTTTAACTCCAAGTAATATTTTACAGAATTGTAAATGGGTACGCTCGATCTGATTCGCTTGTGCAAATCCCCAAACCTCGCTTCCATAATTTAAAATCGGTAATATAAGTTTATCGAATAGCTGTAGCACATGTTTGGCGTCAATTCAATTCATTAAAACTGTGCAGGCATGTATTTAACTTGAATACAGCCTTCCGTGCTTGACCTGATAGTGTGCTCTGTGCCTGTGAAAAAGAACCCCCAGATGAGAAAACTATTCCAAGGTATGAAAATTGTGAAATAATTTCAATTTCTTTGTTTTGATATGAAAAATGTAATTGTCTCGGCAACACCCCACCCTTCCGGAAAAATGTCAACTCGAGTTTTGTTGTGGCTATTTCAATAGCAAGCGCCTGGTTTACGGCACGATGCACGTTACATTCCATATATATCATACATTTAAATTTGGAATGGAATGTATTGAATTCGAATATAGAAATTGTATGTTATTTACGTGGGTTAGCTGGCAGGGTGAAATAAAACAGCCACATGCATTATTCTTGCGTGTATAGTCATGATAGTTGGCTGGAATTGCGTGTGTATTCATGTACTTTAAGGTTAAAGGGACATAAACTGTCAACATATGTGCAAGTTTGTATCGATCGTTGTGAAATAAAAAAAGCTTAAATATGTTCGAAAATGGTCGTGATAATGTAATGGAAAACTTTATTGTGATAATCTTAGATAACATATGCGCTAACTATGCCTAGGTCAGGAAATTGAGTGTGTGCACTACACAATGTGTGGCATACAAATTTCATATGCTTTTCTTATGAATTGCATATGAAAATTTCATACGCAAATGATATAACGTGAGCCGATATGCAATTCATATGCAAAATCTTCATATGCATTTCATATGCAAATCATATGAATTTCATATGAAGACCCATGTGCAATGCTTTTAAATCTATGAAATGTTCATATGAATTTCATATGCAAATTATTCATATCAAATGCATATGAAAAGTCTTTATATGAAATGCATATGACAATCATATGAATTTCAAATCGTTTTTTTTTGCATATGCAATTCATGTTTTTCATATGTTTTACATATGAACAGCATATGCATTTTTTTTCATATGAATTTCATATGCGGCTGAATTAACAATTCATTCCCTCAACTTAACAATTCGTTCCCACGAAATAACAATTCGTTCCCACGGGAACGAATTGTTAATTCGTGGGAACGAATTTTTATATCGTGGTAAAGAATTGTTAATGCACTAGACTAAGTATAGTTTTATTAGGCTAGAAGCCACCAAATAGTTTTACTATATAACTTAACCGAATCCCCCGAATAAGGCCAGTCTTTCCTACTTTCCCTATTCGTATGGATGCTGTGAATCCTACTTGTACATGACCTGCAACCAGTATGTACTGCTTCT
Source organism: Conchocele bisecta (assembly GCA_029237695.1). Taxonomy (NCBI): domain Eukaryota; kingdom Metazoa; phylum Mollusca; class Bivalvia; order Lucinida; family Thyasiridae; genus Conchocele; species Conchocele bisecta. The sequence continues at coordinate 7,327 of JAQRGA010000312.1, read as the reverse complement.
GCATGAATTAAGCAATAGGTTCACGTACTCATAAGAACGAAAAATCCAACCTCGTCATGTCTCCCAATATTGTTTACATCACGAGACCAACATGTTCAGTGTTTTCTTATAAATGCTACAATTTGTTTTGTGAAAACTGGTGTTCAGAACGCCCCCAACATGTTCCTCAAATACCACTGGGTAGTAACTGCACCGAAAAGAGCGGACACAGCGAAATTTAAACACCGTGTTTCCACATACAATGTTTGTGCACAGTCATATAGAATGAGTAGGTTAGTGCCGTGAATGGAAAAACATATCTGGCAAGGCTTAGGAAACGGGATGGGCGAGGCTCTTTCGAGCACATCCCGTTTCCGTACCGCGCCAGATATGTTTTCCCATTCACGGCACTAACCTACTATTCTATTCATCCCGTCAACATTACAAATAGCTTTACAATGAAACAGAATAACCCCAGCCGCATCCTCAAAATCGGAGAATCGACTAGCATGACAACCGCACATATTCATACGCAGTGATTAGGTCGTATTGACTGGATATCACGTAGTTCACACGGAATATATATCGTTATCCGGCTACATGAGTGTGATGTTTGATCAGGAACTACACTGGTCACAAATCCCATAAACCCCATTTCTCTAATTATCAGGCTCGGCTCGGAAACGGTAGGAATTCCTACCGTTTCCTAGCCTTACCTAATAATCACAGCCACAAATGTGCTTGATACATACCATACACGGCTATATACGCCGACTTGCTCACGTGCTCCATCCCATTGTGATCCTCACATATGTAGTGACCCTCCTTGGCCCGGCTCATGTGGTCGACATGGAGCTGGGAGCCATGCTGTATCGGCGTGATGATGGTCGTGATCGCAAGCCGGGATCCATCCGGCATAACCTGCACAATAACAGAAATGATCTAAGAGGCTTCGGCATATTTGGTTCGTTCGTTTATATTCGAGCACTAGCGAAGAATTATACAACCAACATCCTAAGTTGAGGTCTTACAGCTTTATGCAAATGAGCTTATGTCGGTCGCAGCAAATATATTACGGGTTGAACATTTTAAAACACGGGTCTTACGCCATAACAAAATAGTTCCAACAACTTAGCTTGATCGCCTTTCCAGTGTGATAAATGTTTTGTTTGTTTTTTGTGTGCTAAATTTGTGTTATTGCACATGTTTCCGTAGTCTAAGGGTGCGACGATTAATCACCATGCTCGATTATTCGCGGTTCGTAACTCCACGGTTCGGTGCACGAATAAAATCTTCGATTTCTGATCAGAATAGTTCTCAGAATAAAAATCAATTTATCATTTTGGATTTCCAAAAATCTATTTAACTAACTGGTTGTTGGTGTTGTTGTTGCTGCTGTGAAATGCCCGCGCTTATTTTTCGCGAAACGCTTTTCGTTCCAAATTAATTATTAGTCTATGTGTCATCCACAAACACAAACAGTGACGGATTTCAGGACGTTCAATTATTTGATTTTGTTTCTATGTCTATGTGTCGTAGAAATGACAGAATGAGAATAATGGGCGAGCGTCGGAACTCGGAGCACTCGGAACCAATCGAAACGTGATATCAAGAGACAGTAGCCTGGTACTCTCTTCATAAAAGTATCATTGGTGCTGAACTCCGCGCCGGCGTAGGATGTTTCACGTCGAAATGGCCGCCGTATTTCTGACGAATTTCCATTCAGCTATATGCCGAAGATACTGCATAAACTAATTTTCGCGGCGGCGTAAAATGTTTCACGTCGAAATAGGCGACCCATTCCTGACAAATTCCCATTCAGCTACATACGGGAGATGCTGCATAAACACATTTCGTCTAGTAACCGGCGAAAAAGGTTTGCGCCGGTTACTAGACGAACGTGTGTTTATATGCGATATCTCGAAGTAAAGTTGAATGGCATCTCGTCAGGAAACCGGTGCATTTTTCGACGTAGTACATTTTACACCGGCGCGGAGTGCAACGCAAGAGAATACATGTATGTCCCCATTAATCAACGGCCGAGACAGAACTATTCTTGGGCTGAGCTATATAGGATTAATGTAAATTTTAATTGAAACAAAAACACTTGTTTAACCTAATAAATGTGATATTGAGATAACACATCAGGCATTTGAATAGTCAATCAGAGATCGATGGCGACGGGAAAATGCGCGCGTATAGCGATCGTAAGCCGCCATGAGAAAATAGGAGAATGCTGTTTGCTGGTAGCCGGTGTAGTGTATGAAATGCACGGATAGTTTCAAAGATGATGTCTTGTCTTTGATATTCAATATGTGTTATTTCACTTCATCATGTCAATACTGCAAATGACATATATCAACTAATCGAACTATTTTATTTGATCGAATTCCGAAAATTTACGTTATTTTCAAGTATATACCATCATAAGCTTTGGTAAACATGCGAAACTTTGTAAGTTAGATCACGGTTCGTCCGCATGTACGAGGAGATAATCCGCGAGCTTTAGCGAGCGGATTATCACTCGTACATGCGGACAAACGTGATCTAACATATTTATCACATCCGCGTACACATACATGTACCTTGCACACGAGCTGTCTTAATACAGAGACAACACCCGCCAGGAAATGTTCAAAGATGTGATAAGGTTAAGAAAGTTCACTATATACTATATTATACATATCTGTAAGGAAATTTATGAAATAATTTGTTGTGAAATGATCATATTGATCTCATAACTGAGCAGAACATGATGAAACGCTCTGCTTACTAAACAGTAGTTTAGTCGTATAGTCTGGACTCAGTAGTACGGAGCCTCAGGTGACGTAGAATTCTTTTTTTTATTTATTCGTTCCCACGAAATAACAATTCGTTCCCACGAAATAACAATTCGTTCCCTCAATTTAACAATTCGTTCCCACGAATTAACAATTCGTACCCTCAATTTAACAATTCCTTCCCACGAAATAACGATTCGTTCCCACGTGGGAACGAACTGTTAATTCGAGGGAACGAATTGTTAATTCGAGGGAACGAATTGTTAATTTGCGGGAACGAAATGTTATATCGTGTGAACGAATTGTTAATTCGAGGGAACGAATTGTCATTTCGTGGGAACTTATAGTTAATTCGAGGGAGCGAATTGTTATATAGTGGGAACGAATTGTTAATTCGAGGGAAAGAATTGTTAAATTGAGGGAAGGAATTGTTATTTCGTGGGAACTAATTAATAAAACAATCCATTCCCCTGCAGGGCTCCGTATAGTAGTACAGTTGACTGGTTGGTCTATAAAAATGAAAAACGTTGGTAATACTGAAAATATCTATATGTTGGATGGTTCTCGGTAGCTACTAATATAAATTATACCGTTTATTTAACCAGTTGAACTGATTATCATGCAATAATGCACGAGCGATCAGGTTATTCCGCTAAACAAACGAGTGAAAGTAGCGAACCGTGTTTATTAAGCGGTATGACCTAATCACGAGTGCATTTTTTCAAGATAATCAGCTTTTAGATATAAAATTGAAATGTAAATTTGCCAGATGATCAATAAACAAAACTACCATGCAAAAAAGGTGTTAAATCCAATGACAAGATTGCATGGTAGTTTTAGTGTATGTGACGAAATATTGTGATTTTTCCACGTCTAAAGAGGTTATAGTAACTACATTCCCGAGTTTCGTCCCCGGGTTATTACGAAAACCAGACACGGTACGGGTATCAAGGTGAATGATCACGTGGTTACAACAACAACAACAAAGGCTAAAAGTGTTGTAAGCGCGCTCACTCCAAAGTAAGTATTGTCTGATATTTTCCTTAATATGCAACGGATTTTTATGAAATAAGGCGCATCAAATGCGTCTTCGTGAGCTACATTTGCTGGTCCCGGCAGTTCGGCACATACTTATGTCGTTTTTGCGAAGAATCGATTTCCGTGTCAGTAGACACGGAAATCTATTCTTCGCAAAAAACGACATAAGTTTGGGCCAAAGTACCGAGACCAACAAATGCAGTTTAACAAGACGCGTTTGATGCGCCATATTTCATAAAAATCCGTTACATAATAAGGAAAAAATAAAAGAATCGCAGGGCTTCTGGAAGTTTCAGTACTTGCCGTTGTTGTTTTAACCACGTGATCATACAGCTTGGGGTATGGGGGTAGGATAAATTGCTTAGAGCACGGCTATCCGCATCTACGGTCGATAATCGACACACAAAGACTCGCGGATTATCTCCTAGTACCAGTGGGTGGTTGGTCGGGAGTATGTGACGGCTAATTCAACGATCGGCGTTCATCCTTCCCGGAATTCCGACTGGAGACCTGGGGCCCGTTTCACTAAACTTCGTACTACTAAAATGTTCGTAAGTGCAAATTTAGGATCGTCTGGAAATTTCAATCGATGGATTTACATTTATTGAGCATAGACTGCATATGCAGCCTATGCTCAATACATGTAAATCCAATAAGTGTTTACAAGAAAACATTGTTAATGTGAAATTTACAGACTATCATAATGTTTAACTTACGAACATTTTAGTCGTACGAAGTTTAGTGAAACGGCCCCCAGATTTTGGCCCTCACATACGTCTTTGTCATTGTGTATGTGACAGTTGAATCTGGTTATACCCCTTATATGAGTATTACGATTATCCGTAATCCTATTTTAGTGGAAGGGGCCAAATGACTTTCGTGTTGTATGTACCTGGCACCAGGTCAGGTTATTCTAATTTCAGGGCTGAATATATTTGCTCTCGATGTAAATATGCCGTTCTTATTTTGGAATTTCCACCCCCCCCCCCCCACCCACCCCCACAATGTAGCAGGGGTCAAAACGGGATCAAACCCGTTTGCCCGGCCTTACATGACATTGGCTGTTGATAGGCCGTTAAGCAACAATATACAAACAAACAAACATCTCCTAGTACCGAACATGGTTGTCCGCCTGTACGAGGAGATAATCTGCTCACGGATTATCGATCGACACGCGGACAACCGTGCTCTAAATGTACGTATTACTTATACAGTGGAACCTCGCAAACCGAACAACCTGGCGATGTCGATGTGTTAAATTATGACCGATTTCACCGTGAAATATCGCTGATGTTTATCAATGTTTGTGATTGCGATGCATACAGGCATGTGTTTCAGTGCTTATGCATCGGCATTACAGTGAAACATCTCTAAACCGGACACCATGGGGACCCACAGGGTGTCCGGTTTGGAGATGTTACACTGTAGTATATTCAACAATGAAAGATTAACACAATGTTACCACTCTGAATGGCGGCTGAATGAAATCTCGGTCATGTCAAGTCGTAATTCGTACCTAAATAAATGTCAGAACTACTTGGACGTAAGTAGCAATTAAAACGCAATATAAAGGGTGTTACATAAATAAAACTCTCGACACGAATCATACATGCCAGGCTTTAAAGGTACATGCCCACGCAGTAGGCACAACATGTTCTTTATAGGAATTAAATAAGTGTATAATTATGTCACTATTCCACCAGTTCTAAATATTACGAGTTCCCGCTATACAAATATAATCATTTATTAATTATCAATTTACTGTTAGCGACGCGCGGCGGTAACAGTCTATTTTGATAATGTGCGGGGACGACGACTTTCACATCACGGCTTGCGGTGCGCATGCGCAGTATACTACGCGCGCCAGTAGGCTTCCCAATATGTAAACAAGAATATCAACATGTCGAAACGTCCAGGACGAAACTTTTATGAAACGGCGTCGGCCAAAAAAAAGGCGAAATGTCTGAGGGACAGACAGTACAGAGAGAGATCGAGTGGTTAATATTGGCGAACAGATCACAAAATGGAAAGAGTTACGTGGAGATTTAGATTTGGACTCGAATAGAGATTTTTCTTCTCAACTTCCGACACTTCACTGCGCATGTCAAAGATGTGATCTGATTGACCGTGTCACGTGACGCGTATTGGTAAAAATAGCACGAGATCGGAAAATACCCTTTCTGGTCGCGGCATATAAAATGCGATTTAACACCAATTAACACGCGCCGTAATTAAAAACAACTCTTTAGTGGGTAGACAAATGGCTCATACATCATATATATCATACATGTATAAGACATGACAGAACATGAACAGTAGTAGTACAGTGTAACCTGCTGCGTGGGCATGTACCTTTAAGAATAATCTATTGTGGGATGCGAAGTTTTTTTGTGAATGGTCTGGGATGGAATATAATGGACAAGTCGTAATACATATTGCACGAGCTAATTATATCGCTCTAGAATAGGGAATGTTCACATTAATTATATATACGCGTCTGCCACTTTACACCAGAACGCGTTTAGGTCTGTGGGTGGAAAAGAGGATATATGGCGTTTTCGAACAACATACACAGCAAAATGTGCCACATATGCAATTCATATGAAAACAAATGATATGCTGTTCATATGTAAAATATATGAAAAACATATGAATTGCATATGAAATTCATATGAAAAGAGCTGATATATGAAAACTTGTTATATACATTTCATATGAAGACTTTTCATATGCATTTCATATGATTTTCATATGAAATGCATATGAAGATTTTGCATACGAATTGCATATCGGCTCACTTTATATCATTTGCATATGAAATATTCATATGAAATTCATATGAAATTCATATGAAAAACATATGCAATTCATATGCCACACATTTGGCAGTGTATGCACTGATCAGCCTACGCATGCACGCAGTCTGATCCACAGGTGGATCCACATAGGACCCAGTAAATGGCTTATTTGAAAAACAGTTACCCCGCCCACCCATTTCCATACACTGTACGGTATAGACGAACAGGCTCTATAGCCTAACATAAACGGGTGGGTTGGGTATATTTAGGCAGGGTCATTTACTGAGTCTTCCACCTGTGGTCTGATCAGGGGATACCACGTCCGCCATTCAGTCAGACATTTATGCAACGAAATATATGTGTAGCTGAAAACAATTCAATTTGGTATTGACAGACATGCTTGTAAATAATACTAGTTTTGGCTGGATATAGCCAGAGAGGCTAAATGCAATGTTGATGAAATTTCGTGAAATGTCACGAATACTGGATATAACGGGCTTCCTTTAAATGGATATATATACACTCGAGATGGCTGTTTACAGGCCTGTATAGTGGTTTTGGCAAACAGTGTAGATCCAGATGAGCCGGCTCGTTACGAGCCGTCTCATCAGGATCTGCACTGTTTGCAAGTAATTTTCATTTTTTTTTAGAACAAAATCACCCGCTTTTCATAAATGGACTAGTCTGAAAATCAGATTGTGACGGTTAGATTGGTTGCAAAATTAACATATG